>NW_026467227.1:0-13496 GCF_026875155.1 Cherax quadricarinatus
AAAATTTATTAAAAGAGTGTACTTATAGGAAAGCGCTAACCCGTAAGGGTTTAAAATTTGCCGGGGTTGACAATCAGATTTCATTCGAGGAGGGAAAGGTAACTCCAGTTTCTTGGATCAAGAGCCCTCACTAACATCTGGGATGATGAATAGGGACAACTGTGCTTCACCCCACATTTGACTGTGTGTGTGTGTTGTGTGTGTGTGGTTGTGTGAAATGAATCACTGGATTCTTCAGAACTGATATGTGTCATTTGAATGCCTTATGGCACGTTATGTGTCTTTTGGATCATCTCACACATGCCATGGCTATCGGAATCACGTGAAATATGAGAAGTGTTGTCTGGATCACTTCAGGTATTATACGTCATCTGGATCACTTCACATTAAAAAGTGTCATCTGAATCACATCAGATACAAAAAGTATCGTCTGGCTCACCTCAGACATGACACATGTCATCTAAATCCCTTCAGACATGGCATATATCATCAGATCACTTCAAAACATGGCACATATCATCTAGATCACTTCAGACATGGCACATATCATCTAGATCACTTCAGACAGGGACCCGTGTCATCTAGATCACTTCAGACATGGCAGATATCATCTGTATCCCTACAGACTAAACCGTGTCATCTAGACACCTTAGAATGACATACGACACATACACATAACTCTGAATTAACAAATGCCATCTTAATGTATCTGGGCTCCTCAGTACCCCAGAAAAAAAGGGAACACGCCCTTAAAAATTTGAAAACTTTCTAAGTTAAACAAAGTCAATTAACCTTGACAAGAATGTTCAATTTGATAGCAGGTTTAGTTATTGCTAATGCCATTTATCGTGCAAACTAAAAATTTAAAGGGAGGGGTTTTATTGTGACATTTCTGGTCAGTTTATGATTTAAATTTTTCACGAGGAAATAGCTGGATGATTTTTAAAAATGCCGCTTTGACATTCCCGCCAGAGGGGCGGAGAAGAGACCTCCCCGGTGATCATCGTTTTACCTGTCATTGTGTCGGTGTGGGGCTCACGGAGCTCCAAGGTATTGTCGAGCAAAGATACCGCAAAGGAAAGTCCAGCTGGCCGAGTTTCTGTGTTAAAATGCTAACCTGAGCCGACTTACACCCCCCCACCTTTCCTGATGTAAACAAACACTGGCACATGCGCGGTGGGCGCCAATCTGCCGGCGGATGTATGATATCTCCGCAACGCCCACATATCCTGCGTACGTAATTCCGGTGGTGTGGGGGAAAAAAAAATGCACGAGAACCAATGACATCTTTAAAATGCACATTTCCTATCTGCGATATACACGGATAAAACAGTTACGGAATGAGACGCTAGATGGGGGGGGATATGCGGTGCATGCCACAAGGAAACATTTCCGGGGGGCGGCGAAGGATCGATACCAGTCACAACTACCAACAGTTCATTACTACTCTAACTTGCTGGTTAACAGGGGGTTGGTGCTCAGCTCCCGGGCCCATTACGGACCTCTGGGGATAGTTTAACTGTCACCCATGAGATGATGCGTGGTGCATAGTTTTATATTTTAACTATGCTACCAACCTTCTCGAGTGGGCGTTTTCTGCCGCGGGAGAGGAAACGTGGGAAAGACGTTTTCGTCCCCATCCTGGACAATTATGTCAGTTGGAAATTGATAATGGTCCATCCTGGACCATTATCAAGTCCAAACTCGGTATTGCTACTTTTATTCTTGAGTAAACATTTTTCCTCGACATTCAGTCTTGAAACCTGTCTCCTGGCTTTATATCAGTCTTAAACAAACCTGTCTCCTAGGCTTTATTTCAGTCTTAAAAGCCTATGTCTTCTAGGCTTTATTTCATTCTTAAAAAAAAGGTCTCCTGGATAAAACCGGAACAAAACCGTAATTATACCTAAATATGGTTAATACATTCCAAATGAAAGTATTAATCTTATTTAGGTACAATTATTTCTGTCCGGGCCGGAGGGACACCTCGGCTCGACAGAAGTAATTGGTCAATTTTTTTATATGGGGATTTTCACGATGTAATTATTTAAACAGGCAGTATTTAAAACATGATTTCTAAGTCAAAATTATTTTTTTTAGCAAATTTTAGGATTTAATATAGGTGCTGGACAGGCACCTGAAGACAGTACTGACCAGCCAGACTGTCGTTCGTACGTCGGTTTGCGTGTGCCAGTAGTAATCACCTGGCTGATCAGCCCCATCCCACCGCGAGGGCCCGGTCATGGACGTTGACCCATGGAAACACTCATGATTTTGGAATAACAACATTGCCTGTAAAATAATTATAAACATTGGGACTACTTTCTAGAACCTTTTTCATTTTCTGAACTATTTGTATTTCATCGCTTTCCCCACTTCTGAAAATCTTGTTCCATACAACACATGTAAAAATTATCATCAAATATGTTGTATAAATTAGTTATATGTTGTATGAGTTAGTTATCACACAGGTTGTAGAAGTTAGCTATCACTCCCGATCTAGTATAATAATTATAGTCAGACTTACGCATAAGTCAGGCTGCAGCTTAACCTTAGAGCCTCACAATGCAAGCAACCTTAAAATTTCTTACCTTTCTTGCCCATACTTTTATTATTGCCCATTTCGACTCTCGTACTTAGCGTTGCCTCTTAGATTGGACTTAGCTTGTGGCCTCAGCAGGTCAAAGTCCGGAACTGGGTACCTGGGTGTTAACAGACTGCTGTGGGTCGCATTCTGGGGAAGATGACCAAAAAATGAAAAAAAAAAAAGCACACTGATTGCTTTTCTTCGTTATCCTGGGTTACCAAGCCTCCTGGGTTGATAATCAAAATAATAACCTTACTTAAGCACAGAGCCCTCATCCCGATCTCTTCACTAATATACATACTTTGCATATCAGTTTAAGTGGTAATAAACGACTGTAAATGAATAAACAGAAAGGTCGAATGGGAAGCTTGAACTGTGGTCCTGAGATTAACAGGTCAACCCTCCGGGGTTAAAAATCCGAACAAAATCTTATCTTAGGGATCTAGTTTAGGACTTCATAAGGGTTGAGTTCAGGGGTAATTGTGGTAGTGGCTCCATAAGGTGCTGCGGACAACTTGTAAGAGTGGAACGGATTGCTTAACCATGTCACAGCCAGTCCTAGCATCAGCCAGTTCAGGAAGAGAGCTACAAGGTACCTAATGAATGAAACTATAGAAAAAGAGGAGAGCGATTTCTTGTATACTAGTTAACATTCGTGTGCCTATTATTGTAAGCTAATCCTCTCTATTTAATATTCATGTAAGTAACTCCGTCCACTTGGTTCCTACTGTACCTCATTTTACTTTTACTAATTTTTATACAGTTGAATCACTTTATCTGACCTTTTTGGGTATCCTAAGTAATTTGGAATTTGCTACTGTGGATGTGTACCTGTACCTAAATAAATTTACTATCTGCTTTTAATTTTTAAGACTATAATACATCACTAATGAGGAAAATTTTTAATGGGGAAAATTTTTAATTTTCCTAAATTCATCATGTGTAAATATGAGTAATATAATAATTGTGTATTAAAATGTGACACTGATTTGACCCTTCGAGAAATTTGGTGTGAAGGAGGGTGTGCAGCGGCCGCAGAGGAATACAAGAGGACGCCCATAGTGAATTAATGTGTGAGCACTGGTTGTGGTGAAATCGTCTAGTAATCCGGTGTCATCGAGATCATAACTGAATGGATCGGTTTCAAGCTATAATTAATAAGCACTGGAATGTCCCCAGTTGAAGAATAGGGATGGAGAATTTGCAGGGCCTCCAGAATTAGGTGGTGATAAGTGGAAATAATGAGGTGTCACCATGCAGAACATCCAGTATGTATGCCATCAGTCCTTTCATTTAGGTTTCTCGCTGACCACTAGGATTCTGTTTGCTGGTAGGCATTGTGGGATGATCCGACCACAAAATAGATGGCAAATAGTAAATATAAATTCTTAATTATCTAACTTTTGTACATGTGGCCTGGTGTCAATTAGAAAATTCATTACCCCTTGTGTATTAATGTTCCCATTATTCCTTTCTGGAGATCATTTCCTTTAATTTTTCATACAGTCCACACTATTTTATAATTTACCATTAATTGGTATTAAATTAATATTGTAATTATTAATTTAGTGTCAGCTCAAGCTTTTTAGTGAAAGTGGTGAAGGAGTGGGCATCGAAGGAGTGACAGTCCTGTGACCTACTGTGACTAAGTCCCACTTACCTTACTCAAATTTCTTACATGTAATAGTTCAGGTAATACTCTGCAAACCTCATGCAGGTAATTTCTCACATCTAATTTGTACTGTATCTTACAGCTAGGCTTTAAATAATAAGATATTACAAGGATACCAATGAAAATAAGTCACTTATAACTGACTTTTTTGGGCTATTCTATGTAATTCACACATATATTACTATATATGATAATTGTAATCACCTAAATCTCTGTAACTGTGGTTATGTGTATCTGTACTTAAATAAACTTACTAAGAGTAGGATAACCGGGTAAACCTCTGATGGAGACAGAGTCTCTGCCACAATTCACGATAGATCTCTCTTTTCTTTGAAACAGCGGATTTCGCATCCCTCGCAAGAAAACGGCGTCAGCAGGAATATCCTGGTGTGGTTTGTTTGCAATCGTGTCATTACGATTTCGTGAGTCATCCTGGGTGTGCCTATCCATACTTATGGCAAATAAGTAAGTTCATTCAGGTATAAGTACATATAAATAGTTACATAAATTATCATACATAACCAGCATATGTGTAGAATACCTAGGATAACCCAAAAAAGTCAAAGTGATTTATTTCCTTGGCAAATGAGGGATTGAGGAGGATGTTAAGCACAGGATGGATTATAATCAACTGCCGCAGACTGGACATTATGCTGGCGATATGCAATACATCACTGGGAGGCTAAAGCGCCAGCTCGTACAATGAGTGTATGTAAATAATGAGTGTATGTGGTTCGATCACCAGTACGGGTGGTAACATAAATCGTGTTTCCTTAATTAAAACACCTTTTGTCTGTTCACCTAGCAGTAAATAGGTACCTGTGTTAGCCGACTGGGTGGGTCGCATATTGGGCACAAAATTAACCTAAGTTATAATAATGTCTTTATTTCTACAAGTGCAAGGTATACAGGTCTAGCTGACATCAACGAACATACTACTAATATAGAAAGCCGCTTGTTATGCAGAGCATTTCGGGCAAATTAGGTCAATTTGTCCCAGGATGCGACCCCACACCTGTCGACTAACATGCAGGTACCCATTATTTACTGATGAGTGAACATGGACAACCGGTGTAAGGAAACACGCCTAATATTTCCAACCTTTGCCGGATATCGAAACCGGACCCTCACCGTGTGAAGTGAGGGCTCTTGCCACCAGGTCACGGGCCACCTGCTCTGTCCGAACTGCTCTCCATAACCAGAGGCTTATTGTATATAGTATGACTTGATGACAGCTGGTCTGTAACGGCCAGTTTCACATACTGCAGAATAACAGATAATAGTATTAATTATTATTACACAATTATTCATGGAGGAATGCTAACACCTGTGGTGAGGGATTGGGAGGCATTCAGGTCCGATCCAAAGGAGTACAGATGAAATTTCTTCAGTCAAGAGCCCGGCATCAAGCAACCCCCTTGTTTACTTGCTTCGGCAGTACATATACTGGTTTGGTTGGAGTTCTTTTATTTGCAAGCGATCTTCTGCAATAAAAACCAAGCTTGAAAGGTCAGTTTTGTTATACTGTTCTGATCAAGTCTTTATCCGAGGGCATGGCAGACACAAGTTTCCACTTTGCATGATACATTGTCCTGTTATAATATAATTGTGGAAAATTTTATATGAGTGATTACTTGTACGTACCTCAACATTACATGCATACGAGTAATCTCCTTGGGAGACAACAACGATATTGTTTACCATAGTCACCCATGTAGACATGTGAGAAAACTTAACCACCTCTGGTCACTGCAGGTGGCCCCCTCGACCCTCACAATCTTATCCATATCTATCCGAGACCAGTATAAATTGGGTAGCACCCTCAAGTACGGCGCTACTAATTAATTGTGGACTGTATAGATTATATTAGTTTAACTGAATGAAGAGGGGGGGGGGGGTAGGTTACACATGGATATACCCATCAAGGAAAAAACACTTGTACATAATCCCACCACTTACCAGATATTCTCTGGGGGTCACTTGATGTAGCTGGATCACCCATAACCTATCCAATTACAACATACCTAACTGGCCAGTATCAGTCTGCTATAACTAGAAGGGTTACTTAACTGTGGGTGATTGATACTCCTTATTTCCTCCATTCACCATCTCATTTCGATGTCCTGCTACACCGACACGGTTCTCATTCCAGCAGGACGAGGTATCCGTTGGTTTGTCCCGGTTTAGAAGTCGTGACTTCACGCATTCTCTTAACTTAGCGTTATTATCAATTAACTTACATTACAATTCATTCACAAGACGATTTAATGTCTCATAATCATTATACACATTAGAGAATCACTCCATTAAGATCTGAGACCGATGAGTGATGATTAAACCAAGGGTAATTTTCCCCGGGACACAGTCCATGGTGACGCGCCAGTCACCCGGTCTTACCCTTATTCACTCATTTTTGCACTTATTACGGTGGTCCCGTAAATCACGTTCCCCTCACTCCCCACCAGGAACAGTTACGACACTTCCTATTATGAAATGAGGCCTATATAATCCTTAGGCTGCCGTGAACGCCAATTCCTGGTTCCATGCTTTCCCAGCCTCCTCACTACATTCAAAAACATTCCCGCCACTACGTGCCCCAGTTCGACCTATAACCCCCGCACATCTGCGCAGTGCGCAGCGGGAACCCAGTTGGTTCCATTCAAATACAAATACATTTTGACCCAAATCAACACATTAAACACTTATGAGGCACTATAGCTTCGGAAATTAAATAATTTCCACAATAATGAACATAAGCACTAAACCCGATACACTATCCTGTAATGTGTGAAAGATCTGAAAACCAGCGCTGCATCGTGGGATCATGATCAAAACAAAACGAAGGTCAGGGTATCAAAGCAGTGATAGAGAGCACCGGTACTGGGTCAGGCAGAAAAGGGTTTACCCAAAAGCGATACCAGATTCTGAGGAGAGTCCGTGGACGTACAGGGGTCATCAGCGAGTGCTGTAGAATGAAGATACATTAATAAGGAGCGCTTATTACAATCATTGGGGAAGCACTGAATCCGTAGGGGTCATAGTTCCCAGGAGAATGGGAGGTATTCAAGTTTAGTTCAAGGAAGTGAAGCACAGGTCTAATTCCTTAGATCGAGAAACTCCATGATGAATATAGGACTTTTTTTTTTTTTTGGTGGAGGGGAAGGGGCGCTTGAACCCCTAGGGGGTCATATAGCGGATGGGAAATGGAAATAATCAGGTTTGATCCAAGAAAAATGTCAAAGCCCTGGATCAAGAGCCCCTCACCAGTATCAATGACCTCTTGGTATATTACTAGTATAATACACCAGATAGTATGAGGGTAGACAGGAGCGATGTAAAAATGTAGCAACATCCTACAGTGATAAATAAAAAAAAAGGCACAATACCGTGACTGGAACAATACATAATTAACCCGCATATAAGAGAAAGGAGCTAAGGACGACGTTTCGGTTTGATTTGGACCATTTGCTCCCTCCTTTCTGTTAGTGACTGTAAATGGTCCAAGTCGGACCGAAACGTCGTCGTTAGCTCCTCTCTCCTATGTGCGGGTTATTTGTGTATCCTACAAGTGATAACAAGATAACAAACCCCTTTTTTTATAGAGGTGCGCAATGTATCGTCACATGTGGTAAACTAAGCGCTAAATCCTGTTTCTCGAGTAAATGTACCCAGTCAGACACGCCCATGGGGGTGAAATCACAATGCAGATTACGCCGACTGCAACACCCCCCACCCCTCCTTGTGCGTGCAGGGACTGCTCTTCGACCCACCCACCATAGCCCGATCCTGGCTAATTCTCGACTGATGTACCAGGCCGTTGTTGCTGGTAGCCTGAATATCCATCCAGCACTTGCCAGAGGTACCTGCACTTTCCTCTTGAAAACTTCTACACATGCCCCAGCAATATTTGATATCTGGTGGAAAGCGGGTTCAACAGACCAGCCCATGGATGTTGGTGTGTTTTTTTATTGTGCATAGAAAGATTAATATCCATACAACTATAGCAGTTACCCCTCATGTTATATACTAAACCTCCCTTTTTTAGCCTCCACCTCCTTACCAAACAAGTGTGTTGGCAACCTACAAGCTGCAGCTTCACTGACCCCTTCAATTTCCAGCCAAGGAATTTGTACATGAAGATTTATAATACCGACAAGTTTGAGGAATTAGACACATAGGGCAACATCTGGGTATCTTTATTTATGACATTTCACCATTCAGTGGCTTTATCAATACAAGGTCATAATGTGAAGAATGTAGAACTATATACAAAAGATCAGGTAATCATCCCTCAGCCTTGGAGTTTGGTGAAGAGCACCCTATCCTGTAGACTCTACTCAAAGGCTGAGGGACTCATTAACCCCGTCTTTTGTACATAGTTCTACATTCCTCACATTATGCCTTATATTGAAATTGATAAATTTCCACTGGATGGCGAAACGTCTATAAACAAAGATGCCCAGTTGTTGTACATGTGTCTAATTCTTCTCTCAGCCAAGGAAATGATGGATCACCGTGAAGGGAAACAGACAGGGCAGTCAGTGTCTTGCCTACTCTCTCTACGGGCCATGGCCATATGAGGAAGCAAAGACCCACACAATACTCCAAGCAGCGATGATCATAACCTCTCCCCAACAGGAATGTAAAATTACTATCATGGAAAGAGCTAAACCCGTAAGGGTCACAGCGCTGCTGTAGTAGTAATTTTGCGAAGGTTAGATGTGTACGGGGTGGGGAGTTAGTGCAAGAGGAATATATATATCAGAGTTGAGGAAAATATATATCAGAGTTGGTGCAACAAGTTAGTTTGTAAAAAAGGTCGATGGTATGAGAAATTGCCTGTATGAACTCACTCTTACGTTCATACAAGCATTTGGGTTAAAGATTCAACTAAGGTAAATATTACTTACCAATTTCTGTTGCACCTCTGAGGTAGGTGGGATTTAAGAAACTCGAGGTCAAAGGGAAAAAATAGAATATAACTTTGGTATATCTTTTTCTAGCATTAGGAATAATATTAAAGGGGAGAAGTAAATATTGAAAATGAAAGTTATAGGAAAGTAGTTATAAGGGCTGAGTAGACTATAACCCACTATGATAACATGAGCGTAGATTAAGTATCTTTATGGAGTAGCTGCAGTGTGAAACAGACTGACTGATGTTGTAGTGGCCAGGCTTAGGCTTGGTTATAAGTTTCTTCTGGGCAGATTGAGAGACAACAGATGATGATCAAACTAAATGCAGATTAAGTTGTCAGGAATATGGTCACTGTCTCGAACACTATGTGTTAATTGTCCACTTATTGAGGAATATAGAGATAGACAGTATAATAACCTATGTGACATGTGAAGATATCTTATTAATGAAATAAGATACCCGATATATAAGCAAATTTCCTAAATTTGCTTGTAACAGATAAATGAACTGTAGATATAATACAAATGTACACCTGTTAACCCTTTTGTGTATCCATATGCTCTTGCGGCTACCGTCCACAGGATGGATATGGAGTGCACAATAAACTAGCCACTTCGTGGCAAAAATCTATTTTCACAAAGAGTGTCTCCCTCAAATATCCGCAACCCTCAAAACACACATCACCCGGGACGACTCACGAAATGTAATGACACGATTGCAAACAAACCATACCCCTCCCGGGATTGAACCCGCGGGCTGGAGTTTTGGGGACTTCTGACCGCGGGTTTAATCCCGGCCGGGGTATGGTTTGATCAGCCGGGCCCTAAAATTATACATTACATTTAAGAAACATAACCAGTAATTCTGGTATAATTGAATTTAAAGGTGGACTTATCAGTTGGGTTTGACTTGTTGAAAAAGGGAGGGGTCTCATAGTTAATGTCATGCATATAACCACCAAAATTGAATATACAAAATTCTTGGTGTTAATTTCCCAATTGGGCCATTTGGTAGAACACCCCCTAATACTACCTAGCCAGCAAGACATACGAAGGGCCAACGTAAGACTTCTGAGCAAAGGTAACATTATTTTTCCCAATGGCTTGCTGTAGGAAGTCCCCGGTGTCCTTCCATTTTTCCCCAATTCCGCCACTCTATTACAGGGGTTTAAACTATTTTTCTTCACAGTCTGCAGTGTAGGGGTCACTGCATTATTTTCTGGCCATTGAGGCCGTTCCATTCAATTTAGCCCCGATGACGAAGAATTAAATTAGCCGGTTATTCAGACCAGCCTTCCACTATTTTTCCTTATGGAGGTCCTCCCCCCCCCCCTGGCGCAGTCGCAGAACGATCCTTCTCCCCTCGAATTTTCTCGAAGGTCAAATCAGCATTATTACACAATTTATTTATTTTTTTATTTATTTATTTATTTGAACATGATAACATAGAAGTACAAGGAAATACAGTTTGGGTTTAAATGTAACATGCCAAAGCCCTTGTATGCAGAGCGTTATGGGAGGCTTAAAATTAACTTAAGATTAACTAAGCAATGATATATTCAGTGGTAACATTGTTGTAAACAGTTAACAATTAAGCACAAATGAGTATTTCAAAGACAGGTCATAAGGTCATTTACTGTGTTGCTGAGCATTCAGTAGAATGGAGTATTTGTTAAAAAATGTAATTAAAAATAACAAAGTTTGATTGGGTCACAGGTTTAAACATTTATGAGATACAATTATTCAGTATATTTTGGTTGTGGGTGAGCAAGTGATTTTTAAGAAGAGACTTTAATTTATAAACAGTGTTCTTTTATATTCACAGGTAGTGAATTCCAGATTTTTGGGCCTTTTATGTGCAAATTTAGTTTTGCCTAGTGTGAGATGGACACGAGGAATTATCAAAGATGAAACTGGCCCTTTTGGTTATGGTCATGTGTTTGTTTAGGTTGGTAAGGAGAGTTTGAGGGGAGGGTTTATATCCCAGTTAAGTGTTCTATGTATGTAGTACGTACAATAATAAAATTTTGGATGTTTTGTATGGTGAGTAGGTTTTGAGTTTTGAATATTGGTGGAGTGTGCTGCCTGTAGTGGGAATTTGTTATCATTTTTGATGAAGCCTTTTGTTGGGTAATTAATGGGCTGAGATGGTTTTTTGTTGTTGAGCCTCATGCACAAATTCCATAGGTGAGATAGGGGTAAATAAAACGAGTGATATAGGGCCAGGAGGGCTGACTGTAGAACATAGTACCGTATCTTCGATAGTATGCCTACGATCTTGGAAATTTTCTTGGAAATTTGTTGTATATGTGTTTGAAATCTGAGTCTATTATCAAGGTGGATTCCTAAGAATTTTCCCTCTGTGAGCTTTGTGATAGGTGATCCGTTTATCATTATGTTAAGAGGGACATCTGTAGCTCTGTTATCAAACTGAGTGAAGTGGGTTTTGTCAATGTTGAGAGTAAGTTTGTTAGTCCTCATCCAGGCAGATATTTTCTGTAATTCGGTATTCACAGTATTGGCTAGCATGACTGGGCTCGTGTGATACAAGACGTATGTAGTGTCATCTGCAAATAGTGTGGGTTTGAGTAGTTGCGATGCATTTGGTAGGTAAATTTATATAAACGAGAAAGAGAAAGAGGGCCAAGGACACTTCCTGTGGGACAACAACTGTAATTGGCTTTGCGGAAAGAGTTTGCCCCATTTGTGTACACTATTGGCTTCTGTTGCTGAGGTATAACTTAAGGTAGTTGAGGGAGTGCCCTCTTATACCATAGTGCGAAAATTTTTGTGGAGCAAGTCATGGTCAACTGTATCAAAAGCTTTACGTAATCAATGAAGATTCCCAGTGGGGCATCTTTTTTCTCTAGTGCAGTGTATATTTTTTTCTAGCATGTTATAATGCATTGTTCGTATTTTTATTTGGCCTGAACCCAAACTGACAGGGTTAAATATGTTGTGGGATAAGATAGGAATAGATTCGCTTTTTGAATTAATTTTTTCGAAGATTTTAGAGAGAGGGGGTAAGTTGGATATTGGCCTATAGTTTATTCAAATCTGTTTGGTCTCCCCCTTTTTGGATCGGGGTGACCCTCGCTATTTTGAGAATGTAGGGAAGGTAGAGGATTCGATGGATTTGTTAAAGAGTGTTGCAATGATTGGTTGACAGCACTTGCGACACTTTTTTGTTTATAAAGGGTGGTAAGGTATTTAAATCTCCTGTTTGATTTTTAGTGTGTTGATAATAAGGGAGACTTCGTATTTGGGGTTTGTCGGAGCTAGGGAAAAGTGTGTTCGGGTAGTTGCCAGTGAGGTAGTCATTGGTGGGGTATTTGAGCTTGGGATTTTATTGGGAAGGTTTTTTCCTATGGTGAAGAAGAAATATTGAGTCTGTTTGCTGTTTCAGTTGATGGGAGTTGGGGGTCATTTGGCTTTGTTAGTTTTAATTGCGTCGTTTATTTGTATTATACAAATTTACATCTGCTGACTTCCGGAAAATTAAAAATTTTCCACAGATGGGATATTACCTGGAGGGTGTTTCGAAGGTCAACGCTCCCGCGCCCCAAATCATAGCAATTAATTCTGGGTATGTGGGGTCTTTTTAATTATTTTAGGTTTTAAAATCCTATTCCATGATCACTGGCCCACCAAAGATGAGTCTCTAATGATCGGGGCCACACCGTGATCATCACTGCTTTAATCATTGTGTGGAAAATAATTTCCCAAAAATTTTGTTGTATATATTTACATTGTAAAAAATATACAGGATAATTTTTTGAAAACGTAAATATAATTTTGGGAAATTATTTTCCACACATTATATTCACTAATCCATAACCTACCCAAAAATTATTCCATAGACACAATAACGAAAAAAGATATCCTTTTTTAAGATCGACCCCCATGCTAACCCTTTAGGGTAGGGTTTAGGTGCCTGAGCCCGAGCTTACAGCTCACAAGGGCTGTCATTCCCATTAGCCCCCTTGGGGCGGGGATGACAGACCAGAGAGGCCTAGCTTGTGGCTAGGCCTGGGGACAGTTGGTCCAAAGATGAGGAGGTACTTGTGCCCCCTCCATGGGGGGACTTAGGTTCAGATACTTCCTAAAGAGGGAGCCAAGGCCGGGCCACCACTTGGAAAAGGCCCGGGCCGGGGGGAATACCGGCAAATCTTTATTAATAATAATAAAGATTCCCTTGTGCGCAATCGAACCGGTTTTCGGTTGTGAACGAATTGTTACCATTTAAACCCCGAGAACTGCTCAAAAAACGTACAAATACATGTTTTAAATAAAATGAAAAGAAGGGGGGATTTTAAATTGG
>NW_026467229.1:0-13094 GCF_026875155.1 Cherax quadricarinatus
AAAAAAAAAAAAAAAAAAAAAAAGAGAGAGAGAGAAAAGAGAGAGAGAGAGAAATCACACATTTTAATTATTATACCAAGAGATAAATCACAACACAGACTACAATCTTCAACAATTGAAAACTTTTTGACGAGAGGGAAATCCATCAAAAAAACCCCGAATGTTTTTCAAGAAAGATAAACATTACGTTCGCCATCAAATAAATCAAGGCAGAGAGTACAATCTCGAGTCCCTAACGACTTGGCGGTAAAGGTAAATTGCAGCGGAGAGGCAAGCTCTACCACGCACAGGTGTTTATCTGCGTAATTAGGTGGGAGTTGGGGAAGCACGGCTCACCTGGCGACCCCTTGTCCATGCTCCTGCACCGGCCGTGGAAGAAGGCAAGGGAGGGAACGACTCATCTGCCCCTGTCCTAGTCATTATTACCCTAGCAATGTTTTGGGGCATGTGTGTGTGTGTGTGTGTGTGTGTGTGTGTGTGTGTGTGTGTGTGTGTGTGCACTCACCTGATTGTACTCACTTAATTGTGGCTGCAGGGGCCGAGTCTTAGCTCCTGGGCCCCCTCCTCTTCATTCGTCGCTACTAGGTTCACACACTCCCTGTTCCCTTGCGTGTGTGTGTGTGTGTGTGTGTGTGTGTGTGTGTGTGTGTGTCTGTGAGTGCGTGTTTAATGGCGGATATTTCGTAAATTTCTTGAAACGACATGTTTTGCTGTTTCGTACAAAACCCATGGCAACAATTTGAAATATATTCGGTCTCTGTCGTACTGTAGTTCCGTGTTGCTGATTATGTGAATTTCTTTTTCTGCAAGTGCCTTGAAGAGGAGATACACAACAAACGAAAGGATTTTATTTTAATTAATAAAAGTCTCTGCGTTTGGCTAATTGTAAATGATCCCCTTTTTGAGAAACTAATTCTTTTAAAATGTTGCACACACTTGATATTTCCCTAGGCAATGCCAGCACAAAATGCTTCCTCAATGTTGTTAATTTATTCGTCAGGGAAAATTCCTGACAAGGGTCGTTGTCATGGGGGTTGGTCAATTTTATTAGTGTCGGCCCTCTGCAGGGACCTCTGGAAAACGGTATGGGTAAGAACAAGTGAAGGTGAAGCACTATAGTTTTCTGGGTTACTTGAATTGGGGCTCGGTAGTCTGAGTGTCGGTTTCGGCCAGACGGATACACCTGTAACCCTGCCATCGCTGGCTTATAGGTGCTGAACTAAGTGATTGTTTTCCAAAAGCCTTTTGTGTGTGTGGTTGTGTGGTGTGTGTTGTGTGTGTGTGTGTGTGTGTGGTGTGTGTGGGGAGCTCTTGTAGAGTGAGGTGCCCTGACGCACCGTTGTGAGCTTTAAGTTGGGTTGTGAAAAGGCCAGGGGACTTTATGGTCTAAAGGGCCCCGAAGGTGGCGATGTTGGTGGCCAGGTCCCCGGCACAGCTCTTGTTTCTCCTCCTCTTTTCGTTTGTTTTTTTCCAGTGAATAAGTAGCTCCAATATCCTCCTGAAACAAAAAAACCTGAATTAAAATCGGTATTTCAAGTGTGATTCATATTTTATTTTATTTATTCTAATTCAAGAATATACACGCGGGAAAATTAAACTTAACAAACAGCGGAAAAATTTTTGCCTGCTTGACGATAATGATGTCACTCCTGGCGTATGCAAATCGTGGGTCATGTGCGAGGATTTCGCACTGAGTTTTGTGTTAAGCCTTAACTCCGCGACCGTGTTTATTGGGGCCAATAACTAAATATGCCCAATCGGTCCCCCCCTTTCCCATCCCCACACTTCAATAAAACATCGCAGTTTTTCGTCAATGGCTGAGTAATATGCAAATTTTCAGAGAAAGCGGGAGGTGGTAGAAGATAACTTTCACTTTTTAACTTTATGAAACAAAATTGAACTCCGGACCATAAACTCTTAATTGAATTTGGGTCAAAAATTTGGGAAGGGTAGCAAAAGGCCAGTGGAGGAGCACTCTCCTTCACTGTATTACCACTACGACGAGTGTAACATTACAGCCTTTTGACATAACAAAAGAACTATTTGCAGAGTCATAAGTTTAAGTAGATGTCTAAGAAAATTTTTTTTAGACATAATAAAGGATATTACTTTCACGTGGAAACGTTCAACTCTAAGGAGACATACGGAGTAGTATGTATGTGTTGCCCAGACAGTATATACAATGAGAAGTACTCAGCATCGTGTGCACTGAGGCACAAGGACTGAGGGGTCGAAAATTTGGGGGATACTTTTCTGGATCGAGCAACAATCGAAATAAATCTAGTAATTAATGTACTTTGTTTAAAATAGTAAAGCACTCATGCAAAATTTCACATGACGATCTACCACATTTCATTTAAAAAAACCGAGAGCTCACCACTTGGATGTGGCTGTTCTTTGAGAAGAGCATAAAACTCTACCAGAGGTACAGGTTGTCTCTGTTTCAAAAGATTGCTTTCACAGAGACATTTTACCATATTATTTGTCAAGTTTTTGTCATTCCAACACAGCCTTTCGAAACTCCTCATGTACCTCTTACAGTCCCTTCCTTGTATCCATCTGCCTATCTACGGCCCATCTATCTATAACGTAATTAATGACATACCTCTCATCAGTTCACATTATTCCAGCCACTGGCATAAATGAGCACTTTCAACCCGCTATTTGCAGATTTCTTTAGCCTACACTTCATCAAAATATCAAATTCTTGCGTAGCTTTGGGAAAAGGTTGGATAAATACATGGCCTTGTTTTGGGCCAGTAGGACTGCTGCAGTGTTCTTCCATTCTTCGTTCTTATTCACCCATTAAATAAACAACAAATACCTGCTCACCCAAATTCCTATTCAACAAGCTACGTGCTCATGTTTCCTAGAATTCTTTGCTACCTCCACCACTCCACTACCACTACTACCACCCCAATACTTACCACCGCCTTCCCCTACTGTACTTTCATAGCCCTCTTCACTCTATTGGGTCCCACCACTACCTGCCTCACCCCTCTACCTCCATCACCTTTGTTACTTACCTCTCTTTCTCTCTTTTTTCTTTCTCTCTGACAATTTTCAAATTTTTCCCAGGTTTCTCGTCCCTTTCCTAGTCTCCCCCTTTTCCCATTCTCCTTATAATTTCTCTTTCCTCTTTCTGCTTTACCCCCCTTACAGTTTTATAGTTAATTAGAAGGTGATGGTGTACGATCAGCCGCCTTCCCTCACCTATACAATATATTTATTTAACATAACTAATGAACGCTAAAAAGTGAGATAATTCTTGTCAAAGGGGGGAGAGGAAGTGGGTCCTTTTATTATTGGTGTGTACTCAAACCCAATTGTGGTTGCAGGGGTCGAGACTCAGCTCCTCTGGTGTGTGTGTGGTGTGTGTGTGTGTGTGTTTGTGTGTGTGTGTGTGTGTGTGTGTGTGTGTGTGTGTGTGTGTTGTGTTTGTTTCTGCTTGGGAAAGGGGATGTAGGGGGGTTTCAGGGTTGTGGAATGTAACATCTGCAGTACAAAAGGGTGGGTGAAAGACGTTTTGGTAAGACATGGAGTACTGGGTGGGTAGGCGAGGTTGGGGTGTGTAGTGTCAAGATGGCTGTGGGCTGTTAGGATGCGAGGGGGGGGGGTATATAATATAGAGGGGTTGGGTTTGGGTGTAGATCCCTTCTTGAAATTTTCTCTCGGAATGGTCGCCGTCGACCCTTGGCTCGTGTCTTCAAGATTGCCTTTTCCAAACTTTTCTGACGAAGTTTTGTCAGAAAAATTACCCACTTTCTGGTGGCTGTGGAGAGACGCTTTATCCTGCTCATTCCCTTTCTCCCCCATCTCCTTATTTCTTCCCTCTCCTCTCCCCTCTCATTGCCTTGATCGCTCCCTCTCCATCTTGATTCTCCCTCTTCCATGCACCCTCTCTGGCTCTTACCTGTATCTAGACTATTTCTTTTCTTTCCCCTTGAATTTTCCATCTCCCCATTTTAACCTTCCCCATTTACTTACCTGGACTCTCCCCTTTTCTTCTATTTTTCCACCTCCACTCTACTGTCTCCTTAACCGGGTCATTATCCAACCCTCTGTCTCTTCGCCAGTGTTGAACATCGGTGTAATGAGAATCCAAAACTGTAAGGAATCTCCGACTGTTCTGCTGGGACAATAACAACACAGGAGAAAAATAATATTTGTGGTTTCCATCATATACTACCCCCCACCGAACAAGAGAAAACGATGACAGTGTGTGATACAAATAATTAGGCAGTACTTAACATTTCAGAAAAGACAGCACCAGTAATAATGAGGATCGAGTGGAGCTCCTGATCCCTGGTGAATTTAATCAGTAGAGAAATAAAACTGAAAAGTGGAAACTCACAAATAGGATCATATAATATGAAGGATTTGGCTAATGGGCTCGTCATTTAGACACTTTTTAATCCAGCAAGCCTAAAAACAATCCACGACGTTTGTTGGGGTTGATATTAATATTACTGACTGTGTATTCTCACGAGATTCTTGAAATTTTGCCTAGGTTCGACTGAAACGTGAGCTTGTGAACTTTCAAAGACTAGGAGATCGTCTGGCAAATTTGTCTGTGAAATACTACTATAAATGAATTTAACGAAGTACATAATACGGATCATACACGTCAGATAGCGATAACTGTAATAACATTCCACTGTCTCACCGAGACAAGAGCACATCAAAACACACCCAGTAGCCTGACGTACTGAAAGGCACTCTGATGAAGCTTAAAGAATCTAAACCGATTCACGAGGGAAGGAGCATTCAAAAAAAATAAAAAAGTGGGAAACACTGCAAAAGGGCCTACTGGCCCATGCAAGGCGAAATCTGCAGCGAAATTTTATTTTTTACCCAAAAGCGCTTGAAAGGAAAAAATGGATTGTTCCTTCCCGAAATGGATAGTAAAGAACCCTGTTTCACCCATAATATGGAGATGCAAAAAAGACGAGGTAAAGTAATCAGAAATAACTAGAAGAAATGCTGGAAAAAAAAACGATTGCAACGGCAAAAAAGTGAATCAGCCCCCAAGTTATTGTAAAAATCATAAGGAACAAAACAAATCAGGGGAAAGACGGAAAAACCCAAGTGAGCCCCTTGCGTGATGGTTACATAACAAAACAAAGGAGATTGAAAAACAAAAAAAGCCTTTTTGAAAACCGATCAGAATTCTACGAAAAGACGGAGATGACGCAGGAAAGATAAGAGCAAGAAAATTGGTTTTAATTTAACCCAGTGTGAAAAAAAAGGGTAATAAAAAAAGGGGGACCCCAAAGCCTAGAGCTTTTACCGAAGCTCCCTTCATGAATGGTTTTTTTAAAAAGGTTTTATCTCCCTTTAAGTGAATAAATAATATACTTCTTCACGAAAAATGCATTTGCCATAATACCCGAGAAGATAATAAATAAGTTAAGGAAACTAATGTTTGAAAAAAATTTTAATGGTGAGCGTCACGAATTTGGAAGGGAGGGGAACTGTCTGGGCCCGACTGGCCCCGCCTTCGCCACGTAAAATTTCAAAAAGGAAATAAAATCACACTGAATTTTCCAGCGACCCCAACTAAGGAGAATAAGTGGAGAAACACTGAAATTCTAGTTTTTAAATCATTATTAAAAAAAAAAACGATCCCCCAAAGTCTTAGGGTTACTGGTTCCAAGTCCTTTTGAACAACTGAAAGATTGTGTAGGGGCAGGAAGTAATACGTTTTGTAAAAAGAAATTTCCACACAACACACACACACACACACCCACACACACACACACTATGGGCCCTGAGTCCCTTCAATGTGTGCGTTAAAGGAAAAAATTTTGAAGTGTCTGGCTGGCAGAAATTAGCACCCCTGATACAAGCACGAGGGGGGAAAAGGAAAAAAAAAAAAATGTAAAATTTTTCTTGTGTTTTCAGAAAAGGAAAAGATTCAAATCCCCCGAGCAAAAATATTACAGACGAGTTGTTTTTTATTAGCGTTTTTTGGAGCTGTAAGAAAATATATTGATTTTTTTTTTTAAATTACAATAAATCTTCGTACATTATATATAATATAAATATTATATTATATAATTATATATATATATATATTATATTATAAAATATATATATATATTTTTATATATAGGATGGGGTCCCCTCTGGTGTAAATTTGGGGGGCCCCCATAGTGGAGAAAGGGGAAAAAAAAGGTTTTGGAAAGAATATTTGGTTTCTTCCTGAAGCCTTTTAATTTTTCACTTCCCCACCCCCATTTAAAAACTTTTTTTTTTTACCATGGGAAAATTTTTATTCAAATATGGACAGAAGATTTAAGAGATACAGTTGTAAAAAGTGGCTTAGGGTACATGTTGTTAGTGTGTATCACCGTTATAAGGGAAAATCTCATCCAAACTCCCAAGCGGGGGGGGGCCCAAAATTCAGCATGCATTACCCCTTTGAACACCGCACTGAGCCCCGGAAAAAGAAAACTAGCTGCCCCTGGGGGTCCTAGTTACCTGTGAGTCTTTTTCCCACTCCTTAAGGAAATTTTGATGCATCTTTCCCCATGAGCCC
The DNA here is from genome assembly GCF_026875155.1 of Cherax quadricarinatus. Classification (NCBI taxonomy): domain Eukaryota; kingdom Metazoa; phylum Arthropoda; class Malacostraca; order Decapoda; family Parastacidae; genus Cherax; species Cherax quadricarinatus. The sequence continues at coordinate 6,542 of NW_026467229.1, forward strand.
AAGGGGCTCTGGCCCATGGGAAAAAAAATAATGATGGGCAGTCTCCTATTTTCTGACTTTTGGGGGTCCGAAACTGGCAGCTGCCCCCTTTCCCCCTGGGTATTGGGATAGGTATCAGCCCAAAGGAATGCCTGTATAGTCCCACACCACCCGCTTTTCCCCTCGTCCCGGGTTGAAGGGTGATCCATCTGGGGCGCTTCGGCTGCCCTCAGTCGCATAGTTGCGGTGGCTCCTTTTCTGTGGGATCCCCGCTGTTGTGAGGGCCCCCTTGATAATGTTTTTTAAACCCCCCATTCTTGCAATTTTCCCCGGATTTACGGCACACAAAAACCATGGTACCCGAAACGGTCTGCTGCTTCACTGCCACAATCACCTTGTTCGGCGAGAAAGGGGGGGCAACGAAAGGGGAACACCCGGGGGGTGGTCTGTGGGGCAGGGTGTGCCCAAGGTGGGGTTGGGGAAAGCCCAAAAAGAAAGTCCCCAGCATGAGGGGGTCTAGCCAGAGGCGGGCTTATCCTTCCCCGACAACCCCAAGCATCGTTGGGTTATTTTCCCCATTGGGGCCACCCGTGCGATTGTTTTAGTTGTTGGGGGGGGCAGGTTGGTTCTGAGCCCCTTGATTATCCCAGATCATTGCCCGTTAAAAATTTTTTGGGCCCCGGATCCAATCTTGTCCCAAAAATGTTCAGGGGAATCGCGGGACAAGCTCTCTGGATGCAAAACCCAGGACGAAAAGCAGGAAACGCAATCTTGTGGGGCTTGCGGACACCCTGCCCCCTAGTCTACTGGGAAGTGTGCTTGGTTCCCCTGCCCCCTTTCTAGATTAAGGTTAAGTACTTTCGTAAAAAAACGCCCCCAGAATATGTCAATTTTTGTGGTATAGGGTTATCATATGAAGGTGCACATTTGGAAATTTTCAACCCGGGCGACTCAAGCACTTTGTGAAAGGTACAAGGCTTTTGGGTATCCAGATTTCCAAATTTGTTTTTCCCCTTTCCTTAACTCTTCCAATTTCTTCCTGAGAATTGGGTCAATGGGGATTGTTCCCCAAGGTGCCCTACAAGACATATTTTTTGGGGGGGGATGACGCTGCCCTGGGAGTTTTGATTCACTGCATTTTTCCTTGTTGACTGATTGAGATGATTTACATTTGGTGGTTCAGGAGAGACCCCTTTCCTGTCCCGTGTTTTACCCGTGTAAGGGCAGTAGGAGGGACTCTTTTGTACCTGCATGTGCCATCAAGGAACCAGATGTTTAGCCGCTGGTCACTGACTGTGTTTCCCTAATGCAATACAGAAAAAGAAATGGTGAAAAAGGATTCCTTGTTGGACACCCTCCGTGTGTGATTTCGTGCTTCCAAAAGAACATTGATTCCTTTCATACCCCCTGAAAAAAGGGAAAGAGACCAGGGAAAGTTTTGTCTGTTGCTAATTTCCCCGTCTTTTCGGGGGATTGAACGCATTCTTGAAAAACTAATTTTACCCCTGCATTGTCCCAGGAGGTTGTTGTATAGCCCTTTTGCAGGAACCGCGCCCTTCCTTGAGAGACCCAAAGCCAAATGGTTTTGGGGAAGCATCATGGGTGCCTGTGCCGAATATTCGGCAGAGCTTTGGATACGAGGGGGCCCTACGTGTTGCCTACTGCAATATATATATAATATATATAATTATATTATTTAAATTTAATATATATATATAATTAATATATTATTTTTTTATAATAAAGGTTTGGGAAATTTTTATTCTTTCACGTGGGTTTTTTTGCATTTCGAAATCACCCGTTTATGTGATCTTTTGCACAATATATATTATTATATTATTATTTTCATATTAAAATGTAATGTATTTATATGCTAAATAACTATGAAAAATTGTCATGGATATTGTATTCAGAAAAAAACACGCGCACACAAAACCCCTTTAATAATATGTTTTTTAATATTTAAATTTTTAAATTGTTTTTTTTCCTTTTAAATTTCTTTTAAAAGTTTCTGAAAACCCCGGTAACCTGCGGAAAAGCTTGATTAAAACCTTTGCTTCACCCAAATTTTGGGCCCCGTCGAATTTTAAACGCCTGTTTTTACTGGGCAAATAAAAAAAATTTAGAGGAAGTTTAAGAGTGTTTTTTTTTTCCCTTTCCGTTTTTAAATTACCAACGTTTTGAATCTCAAACTCAAGATTATCTTAAAAAAAAATTTTTTTTGAAATTACCCTTGGGGCTTTCGGGGTGCTAATTGTATTTATTCAATTTTTTATTAAATGAATGTAGGGAAAGTGGGGAGAAGGGGATATATTTGTTCGTGAAATATACCCTTTTCACCCACTTCTTACAACCCATTCTTAAAAATTGAGTACAACCAAACAATCAGGGTGCAATTGTTTGTATCATTTTTTATAAAATGGGTGTGGGGAAAGGGGGGCGGGGGGGTTATTTTCCGAACAAATTTCCTAAAAAGATTTGTGCTAGTCATCAGCAGAGTGGAGGGGCTCGCCGGCACTATTTTCATCCCAGTTTCTTTGGGGTGGATGGGACTGCAAAAATTTTTTTTTCCCCCCTCTGGGCTTACTGTGCCTACAGATGGGCAAGAGGCTATTGTGACTATTTTTTTCACGTAATAGCCGCCAAAATGTGCAAAAGAAATTAAAATTTAAATCGTTTCGTTCAGGGTTGTCCATCAACAAGTCAATTTCATAAAGTTACCCTTTACGAACGTGTTTTAGACGGTGTTTTTATCCGTACCTGTAGGCTTTCTGAATTTTAAAAGTTTTAAAATTGCAAACAATGGGTAACGACTTTTAAATACACAATGTTTTCATACATAGCGCAAAGTTTTACGGTAAGAGAGACCATCCACCCGACAATTTTCATACACATCACACTACACAGAGCTACATTCACATTGACACAGCCAAAAAGAAAATTTTCTTTAAATCCATCTTTCACCCTTTAAAATTTGATTGAGGTGAATTACACTGAAGTAATGACATTTATGATCATTAGGGTGATCATACCTTTTATTTAAATTATTCTTTTGATAACAAATGATTAAATCACCAACCCCCCCAGGGCAAACCACCCTCCCCAGTTGTTGTAACACACACACACACCCCCCCCCCACACACACCACACACACAACACAACACACACACAGACACACACGGGGGGGTGGCGCTGTGATCTTCAAAAAAACGCAAAAAAAAACTCTGTCCTAATAGAAACGTAACCCAGAATTATTTAGTAAAATGTTAGGTCACGTAACACTTAGCCTTCTCAAAAATTTTCTTGTCCTATATAATAGGTTTCTTTCCCAAAAAAAAATAAGGCTTAACCCCAAAGTGAAAATGGGTTTGGGTTAATTTTGGGTTTAGATAAAAATAAAAAAAAAATTTGAGTTTTTATTTTTAACGTTTTCTTCATCAAATATCATCTATTTTTTTTATTTGGAAAAAAACCTATTACGTTTGAACCCTTAAGGGTTTTTTTTTTCCTTATTCTTCATTTCGATTAAATTTTCAAAAATAATAAATACCTCACTAAAAAATTTTCCGAATTTTACACAAGGGAAATTTTCCCTGCGAATTTTGGCAAAATGTAGTTTTCCCAAAGGGAAAATTTTTGAAATCAATGTTTTCTTTTCCCCGGGAAACGATGAAATAACGAAGCACCGAAATTTTTTTTTTCTACGACTCTCAAAAAAGAAAAAGAAAAAAAAAAAAAATTGCATGTAAAATTTCGGTCCGTCCTGAATATGTCAGTCTGAGATGAATGAACCAGACTCATTTTTTTCACATATTTCATTAAAAAATTTTTATGTGTAGTAAACGTGTTGAACGAGCGAAAAATTAAAGTTATTTTTGCTAAAATCGTTTTTATTTCCCTTTTATTTCCTTTTAATATATTTTTTTCATTTGCTTGAGGCTAAACTAGGGGGAAAATTTGGGCTCCCCTTTTTTAAACAAAAAAGAGGGGGAAATTTCTTGCCCCCCTTACCTTAATTGCGTTTTTTTACATTAATTTAAAAATTTAATCATAATTGAAAAAATTTAAAAAAAAATTAAAAATGATAATGGAATTAAAATAAATTTTTTCATACGGGGCTTTATTTGTGTGTTTTTAGGGGTAACAAAAATTAATTTTTTACATACATACAACCCCCACACCCAAAGGAAAAATTTTATATTGCAGTAATTTTTACCAATGTTTATCTTTTAAAAAAAATTTTAAAAATAAAAAAATAAAAAATCGGAAATTCTGGGCATTGTGACAGCTTTCTTTTAAAAAAAGTATGAAGGAAAATTTGCAACTGTAGAAATAAAAATCGGGTTTTTAAAAGGGCAGCAGGAGAAGCAGCGCAGAAAAGAGCCCCAAGCGCTACAAAGAAACAGTAGCGGGATCCGCCGCCAGGGTGCGACTCAAAGTCCGGGAAAGCGCCGGGTGCTCCCCCCCCTTTATTGCGCTTTTTGAAACACGCACCTTACACTGTGTGAGCGCCGGGATATTTTTGCTCCACGTGACTGGGGAAAAGGGCCCCTTTTTCATGTTTGCTCGACCCCCCCTCCCTTTCTTTCCCCCCTCCCCTTTTCTAGAACACCCCCCCTTTCCCCCGCAGCAGTTCAAAAAACCACACAAACACACACTCACCACACACCCCACACAAACACACACACAAAACACACACACAAAACCACGCCGTTGTCGTCCCGGTTTTTTGTTGCCCCCCCTTCCCAAATTTCAAATTTCGGCTTTCTTCATTTAATTTTTGCTTCCCTTTTTTAAATTTTCGTTATTCTTTTCTTCATTTTTCTCCTTTAACATTTCCCCTACCCAAAATTTTCCCTTTTCAAAACCCAGTATCCCAATTTTTATTTCCCCACTCCCAGTATTTCCACTCCCCCCAGTTTTTTCACCCCCCGCATCCCTTCCTTTTTGCATCCCCTCCCCCGCATCCCCCACCACCTTTTTCCCCTTTTAAAATCCCTCTTCCATTCCTTTTCCAAAACCCCCAAATTTTAAATAACCCCTTAACCCATTAACACCATCCCTACCATCCCTCCCCTACCATTATCATCCACCCATTATCCTCCACACCCCCTTGCTCCTTATCCTTCACCCTCTCTATCTCCAGTCTCTCACCATCACCCTTTTTTCCCCTTTTCCTCCCCAGGATCTTCTACCCCCCTCCCCAGTACTTGCTTCCCTTCCCCACCCCAGCATCCACTTATCTCCTCTCCACTCCAGGATCCTCTACACCCATCCCCAGCTTCCTCTTTCCCTTCCCCAGCATCCTCTTCCCTCATCCCCAGCATCCTCTTTCCCGCTCCCCAGCATCCTCTTATCCCCTCTCCACTCCAGGACCCTCCCCCCCCTTCCCCAGAATCCTCTTCACTCCTTCCCGCATCATCTCGTCTCCTCATCTCCTCTCGCTCCTCCCCAGCATCCTCTCCCCCCTTCCCTCCCTCCCCCAGTAAATGTTTCACATGTCACATATTCCAGGACAAGCGACGAGTGTTTGTCAACTCTCTTCTTTTTCTGCCATTTAGTTTTTCTTGCCACACCATTTTTCACACTCAAAATGAACTAAGTTTTCCATGTTCAAACTCTTCTCGGACGTCTTCACTGGTCAAGTTTATACTCTTTCCATCACAACTTTTCTCTCCTATTTTCGTTTCCCCTTATCTTTTTCGTCAGGTTTTTTTCTCTTCTTTGATAATGAAAGTTTTTTTCTCTCCCCCTCGTCTCTGCACTCTAACTTGTCTTCGTTTTCCCTAATACTACTTTAATTCACACTTTCTCTCTGTCTTGTTTATTTATATTCTGGAAAGTCACATATATTTTTTTCTGTTTTTCAAAAAATAATTGCACCTCTAAATTTAAAACAAGTGCCAATATCGTGGCTGAAGAAACTTACGACCAATCCAAAATTTGGAAGGTAAATTTACACGATTCTGTTTGCTTCTGGACTATTATTAACATTAACATTTATTATTATTATCGTTATTAATATTAATATTATTAATAGTATTAACATTATTAACAATCAAGATGGCTCATCAGCAAACGAGATTAACTTATTAACATATTCCTTGCACACATTCTAATTTCTTTTGCACAGATTAAGTACAATGCCAGTAAATTTAATAAGAATAATTTGCCGTGTTTATTGGTCTTGCTTTACCGTAAACAGATCTTTGCTCAGTGTTTTCATATAGAGAGGGGGAGGGTGCATTTATGCTGGAAAAGGGTTCTTAAGCCCAGGAACTGGGGCTACCCTCGTCCCTGGATCATTTGTTTTATTTTCCTCGTTTCCCTGGCTCTGTATGTCCCCTACAAGTTTAGTGCTTACCCTTGTATGTAATAATAACATTAGTGCTCTCGGGAATTAACAGGTCCCGCTTGCATAATGTAATGAAATATGTGTAGAGGGAGTAGTGTGGAGAATCGAAACCTGGGTTAAAAACGGAATACCAGTCTACATCCCTAGCTACTGCCCGTTAAGTCTACAATAAAGGAAAATCAAATCGAATGACCACTCGGTTTCGAGCGATTTTTCACA
>NW_026467230.1:0-12344 GCF_026875155.1 Cherax quadricarinatus
GGGTTGTTTCTTGAGTAGCTTTAGGTAGTGTCGTTTTGAAAAGGGCCCTGCCTGTATGGGCCAGTAGGCCTTCTGCAGTGTTCCTACTTCTTTTTTCTTATTTTGTTCTTACTCGGACATACAAGCCACCCCACCCCCCTTCCCGAATTCTATCTTTTTGGGAACAATTTAAAACCCTGAAAGTGACATTCTCGGCATGCCCCGATTTTTGAATTAAACCACTTTCCAGTAATGGCAAAAAATCTTGTTACCTGCACAAGCAACTAGTCTAACTGTCCATCTTATTCCTGCACTGCGACTTTTGTGTAATAAATTTTTAAATGACCCTCCTTTTTTTTACCCTTCCTGTCCTTTTGTTTTCCCACTAAACCTATTACTGTCATTGTAAATTTAGGCCACTGGTTTTCCCAAATATCCTCCTCATTTTGCCTATTACTAGTTCTCTAGTACTCATTTTCTACCCTGCACTTCACATTTTCCCCCCAAAACCCATACCACAAAACATTCCTATTTTTTAAAGACTAACAGCTCCCTCCACTGGTTGGTAGTGCTCCCCACCCCACACCTAGACAAGTGAACCCCATCCCGCATACATGTCATTTCTCCCATAGAAGAGGTCCCAGTTGTAAATGAATTTTCCGCTTTTCCCCGTACAGTATTTGTCCAGCAGAAATTTGACCCAAATTTGCTCTGGACAACCATTCATTTCCAACTCCTCTCCTTGGCAAATGCCACATTGACAGGTTTCCCACCTTTTCCTAATTATCTCTATTGTGACCTATACCTGCTAATCAGGTCCTCACCCCTACGTCTCCCAAACATCTTTCCCTCCGCACTAGACGATAAAGGATTGCCCCCCTTACCTTCATGATGCACCGAGGCTAAAAATACCCTTTCATCCCAGCCCCAGGAAAACTACTCTCTGCCTCCTCCCCTACCTTAAAACAGAAGCCCTATCCTGTACCAAATCTGGCTACCCCCAAAACAACAATGTTTTTCCCTTCCTTGGCGTGTCCGTAGGGATGTCCGAGTAGTCGACTCACTTCCCCAGGTAGCATTAACCACTTGTAGAATTCGTCATGAGTTCTCGATGGTCTTCGTTGGGGTTTCTGGGGTTCTACTCACGTTCCCAATGCTTTTTGGTGCTAGTTGTGGCTTTCCCCAGTAGAACACTCACATTGTCAGGTAGCACCGAGAATGATTTTTAAATTTTCCCACGGCGTTTTTTGGGTTTTCGTTTTTCTGCCTCCCCAAACCGTTTTCTTAATCTTCAGCTTGGTTCCAGTTGCCCCCACTGCCAAAGCTCCCTCTTAACCGGGGGCTCACAACGGTGGATTACTACGAATCTCTTGTTCTCCTCCGTTAATCCCCCGATCTCCAGTTTGCAACTTGAGTTTTTTCCCCGTGCTGGAAAAGCTGTAAAGAGAGGGCATCCTGGTTCAGTTTCCCAAAGAGAGCACACAAAAGGTCTTCCAGATGAACATCAAAATGGTATAAAAACCCACAGGTTGGGAGGTAAGCAAAAGGCCCAGTTGGCCTTTATTCCGAAAATTTTCCCCCCCAGTAGGCTTCTTCAGTCGAATAAGAAAGTAGGGAGGAATTCAAGGGTGATGGACTATTACATCGTCTTACTCTTACTGTTCTGCCCACTTTCTGTTTCGACTTAAAAAGCCTACTGTGTAGGGGGAAACGTTTTGGAATAAAGTTTCCCAATGTTGCCTTTGTGTCTTACCCACCCCCAGGTCTTCACAGAGCAAGTAAACCAAAAGTCCCAAAAAGTTTCGCCAACAGGGAAGTAAAAAAGAGGGAAGGGTAAAAAGGGAGTTGAGGGTTTATCCCCCCACCCGGGGGATGGTTTTTTCCCCCCCCCCCCCCCCCCCCCCCCCCCCCCCCCCCCCCCCCCCCCCCCCTTTCTCGTAGGACTGTTAACCAATTTTTAAAATTTCCTGAAAAAAAGACTAAAAGGCAAAATGTTCCCAAAACTTTCCAATAAATTAAATCCCCAAACCACTCAATAACCCCAACTATGATTTTTTTACTCATAAAACCCTTTTCAAAACCATAAATTTCCTATTTTTCAAAACAAACTTTCTATTTTTCCTTAAATTTTCTTTAAAATCCCCGCCTTTTTTAAATTCCCCTTTTTTTTAACCCTTTTAATTTTCCTTATATCCCCCCCATTTTTTCGAAAAAGGGTTTCTAAATCTTTAACATTTTTTTTAAAAATTCTAATCATAAGAAATAAGAAAATAAGAAAAGGAACATAGAGGGGGAAACTAGCAGGCCTTTCAAAACCCCCTAAAAAAACATTTACCCACCCCAAAATTTTTTTTCCCCCCCCAAAAAAATTTCCCCGTTTCAAGCCCCCCAAATCCCAAACCCCCCTCCCACTCAGTATTTTCCAACCTAAATTTTAAATACCCAAAGTCCCAGCCTCAAAACCCAACTAGGTAGACTGTTCCACTCATCTACTACCCTATTTCCAAACCAATACTTTCCTATGTCCTTTCTAAATCTAAACTTATCTAATTTAAATCCATTACTGCGGGTTCTCTCTTGGAGAGATATCCTCAAGACCTTGTTAATATCCCCTTTATTAATACCTATCTTCCACTTATACACTTCGATCAGGTCTCCCCTCATTCTTCGTCTAACAGTGAATGTAACTTAAGAGTCTTCAATCTTTCTTCATAAGGAAGATTTCTAATGCTATGTATAATTTAGTCATCCTACGCTGAAAGTTTTCTAACGAATTTATGTCCATTCTGTAATATGGAGACCAGAATTGAGCTGCATAATCTAGGTGAGGCCTTACTAATGATGTATAAAGCTGCAGTATGACCTCTGGACTTCTGTTGCTTACACTTCTTGATATAAATCCCAGTAATCTATTTGCCTTATTTCGTACGCTTAGGCATTGCTGTCTTGGTTTAAGGTTGCTGCTTACCATAACCCCAAGTCCTTTTCGCAATCTGTATGGCTAAGTTCTACATTATTTAACTTATAAGTGCTAGGGTTATGGACACTCCCGAGCTTCAGAACCTTGCATTTATCTACATTGAACTGCATCTGCCACATTTCTGACCAAGAGTAGAGTTTGTCTAAATCCTCCTGAAGTTCCCTAACATCTACGTTTGAATCAATTATCCTACCTATCTTCGTGTCATCGGCGAATTTGCTCATATCACTAGTAATTCCTTCATCAAGATCATTGATATATATTATAAACAACAACGGGCCCAAGACTGATCCCTGTGGAACGCCACTTGTTACTGATCCCCACTCGGATTTAACCCCATTTATGGACAATCTCTGCTTCCTGTCTGTGAGCCATGATTCGATCCACGAGAGCACCCTTCCCCCAATGCCATGAGCTGCTACTTTCTTTAACAGTCTTTGGTGCGGAACATAAGAACATAAGAAAGGAGGAACACTGCAGCAGGCCTGTTGGCCCATACTAGGCAGGTCCTTTACAATTCATCCCACTAACAAACATTTGACCTATCCAATTTTCAATGCTACCCAAGAAATAAGCTCTGATGTGCAAGTCCCACTCAAATCCAACCCATCCCACTCATGTATTTATCCAACCTAAATTTGAAACTACCCAAAGTCCTAGCCTCAATAAGAACATAAGAACATAAGAATGTAGGAACACTGCAGAAGGCCTACTGGCCCATACGAGGCAGGTCCTTATCAAAACGATCTCTACCTAAATCCACCCAAGAAATAACTCCCGTACCCAATGACACCAATCAAACCCAGCCCCTCCCACTCATATATTTGTCCAGTCTCTTCTTAAAGCTACACAAGGTCCTAGCCTCTATCACCCCCCTGGGAAGACTGTTCCACACATAAGAACATAAGAACATAAGAATGTAGGAACACTGCAGAAGGCCTACTGGCCCATACGAGGCAGGTCCTTATCAAAACGACATCTACATAAAGCTACTCAAGAAACAACTCCCGCACCCCCCAACACCAATCAAACCCAGCCCCTCCCACTCATATATTTGTCCAGTCTCTTCTTAAAGCTACCCAAGGTCCTAGCCTCTATCACCCCACTGGGAAGACTGTTCCACGCATCTACAACTCTGTTAGAAAACCAGTACTTACCTATGTCCTTTCTAAATCTAAATTTATCCAACTTAAATCCATTATTCCTGGTTCTTACCTGGTTCGACACCCTCAGTACTTTATTAATGTCTCCCTTGTTTATGCCGTCATCCACTTATACACTTCAATGATATCTCCCCTCATTCTACGCCTCTCCAGAGAGTGGAGATTTAAGGCTTTAAGTCTATCTTCATACGGGAGGTTCCTTACACAGTAAATCATTTTAGTCATTCTTCTCTGTATGTTCTCTAATGAGTCTATGTCCATCCTGTAGTAAGGAGACCAAAACTGAGCAGCATAATCTAAATGAGGCCTCACTAGTGATGTATAGAGCTGTAAAATAACTTTTGGACTTCTGTTACTTATACTTCTTGAGATAAATCCAAGTAATCTGTTGGCCTTGTTGCGCACACTAAGGCACTGCTGTCTTGGCTTTAGATTTCTGCTTACCATGACTCCCAAGTCTTTTTCACATTCTGTATGAACAAGCTCTACTTCACCTAGATTATAGCTTCGAGGGTTATTTTCATTACCAAGGGCAAGTACCTTACACTTATCCACAATAAACTTCATCGGCAATTTTTCAGACCAGGACATTAATTTGTTCAAATCGTCCTGGAGTTCATTGATATCCTCCTCAGAGTGAATTATAAGGCCTATCTTTGTATCATCAGCAAACTTACTCGTGTCACTAGTAATCCCTTCATCAAGGTCATTAATGTAAATTATGAACAAGAGAGGGCCTAAAACTGATCCTTGTGGAACGCCACTAGTGACTAATCCCCATTCAGATTTCACTCCATTAATTGTAACTCTCTGCTTTCTATTGGTAAGCCATGCCTCAATCCATGCTAGAACTTTACCTCCTATACCATGAGCTGCCACTTTTCTTAAGAGTCTCTTGTGAGGTACTCTGTCGAAGGCTTTACTAAAATCCAAATAAACAATATCATATTCCTTATCACTGTCAACTGCCTCAAATGTTCTATTGAAGAACGTCAGTAAGTTTGTCAGGCAGGAAAGACCTCTCGTGAATCCATGCTGAGATTCATTTATCAAGTTATGCTCTTCAAGGTGACTTCTGATTGTTGGGTAAGACACATATGCAACAGTTAGGTATCTTTATTTCGAAACGTTTCGCCTACACAGTAGGCTTCTTCAGTCGAGTACAGAAAAGTTGATAGAAGCAGAAGATACTTGAAGACGATGTAATCAGTCCATCACCCTTAAAGTTTTGAGGTGGTCAGTCCCTCAGTCTGGAGAAGAGCATTGTTCCGTTGTCTGAAACAATATGAAGTTGAAGTGACAGGATGGAGCCCTTTATAGTGCAAGGAGGTGAGACGTAGGTTGCGTTGGGAGGGCAGGTCCCTCTCAAACCCAGCCGTTCTCACTAGTAGAGATTGTCGAAGTTGATGGTCTGTACCAAGATACCCTTGTGTTGCAGTGTCTGACAGAATGAACATTAAAATGGTATAAAATACCGACAGATTGTTTGGTAAGACACATATGCAACAGTTAGGTATCTTATTTCGAAAACGTTTCGCCTACACAGTAGGCTTCTTCAGTCGAGTACAGAAAAGTTGATTAGAAGCAGAAGATACTTGAAGACGATGTAATCAGTCCATCACCCTTAAAGTTTTGAGGTGGTCAGTCCCTCAGTCTGGAGAAGAGCATTGTTCCGTTGTCTGAAACAATATGAAGTTGAAGTGACAGGATGGAGCCCTTTATAGTGCAAGGAGGTGAGACGTAGGTTGCGTTGGGAGGGCAGTCCCTCTCAAACCCAGCCGTTCTCACTAGTAGAGATTGTCGAAGTTGATGGTCTGTACCAAGATACCCTTGTGTTGCAGTGTCTGACAGAATGAACATTAAAATGGTATAAAATACCGACAGATTGTTGGGTAAGACACATATGCAACAGTTAGGTATCTTTATTTCGAAACGTTTCGCCTACACAGTAGGCTTCTTCAGTCGAGTACAGAAAAGTTGATAGAAGCAGAAGATACTTGAAGACGATGTAATCAGTCCATCACCCTTAAAGTTTTGAGGTGGTCAGTCCCTCAGTCTGGAGAAGAGCATTGTTCCGTTGTCTGAAACAATATGAAGTTGAAGTGACAGGATGGAGCCCTTTATAGAGCAAGGAGGTGAGACGTAGGTTGCGTTGGGATTGCAGGTCCCTCTGAAACCCAGCCGTTCTCACTAGTAGAGATTGTCGAAGTTGATGGTCTGTACCAAGATACCCTTGTGTTGCAGTGTCTTGGGTATCTTTATTGTAGACGTTTCGCCATCCAGTGGCTTTATCAATACAAATTCTAGGACATAACTTGAAGACAGTAGAACTATGTACAGAAGATGAGGTAATCAGTCCCTCCCGTGGAAACCTCCAACGCATTCTCGGTTCTACCCGACGAATGTGAGTCTACTACTGGGATCGTCACGACGAACGACATGGAAGGTAAGAATATTGTTGTTGTTGGGGATAGCCAGGTTAGATACATGGATAGGGCATTCTGCTTGAAGGACAGGAGTAGGAGACAAAGGGTATGCTTTCCTGGGGCTGGGATGGAGGACATTGTTAGCCGGCTTGACAACATCATGAACGGTAATGGGATCAATCCTATTATTTGCCTCAGTGCTGGAGGCAATGATGTAGGCAAGCGTAGAAGTGAGGATTTAGTTAGAAAGTTCAGGACAGCTATAGACATGATTAGGAAGAAGGGGGGGCGCCCTGTTATATGTGGCATTTTGCCAAGAAGAGGTGTTGGTAATGAATGGTTGTCCAGAGCAATTGGTATTAATTGTTGGCTGGATAAACACTGTAAGGATAATGCAGTACCATTCATTGACAACTGGGACAACTTCTATGGCCGAAATGACATGTATGCCAGGGATGGGGTTTCACTTATCCAGGGCAGGTGTGGGTTTTCTTGCTAACTCAGTTGAGGGGGTTGTTAGGACTTTAAACTAGGATTAGTTAGAGGTATGGGTTTAGAAATGATTAATAATGAGATATGGATATATTGACTTATGCTCTGATATTAAGAATCTTAATAGTAACTGTCATGGAGTAACTCTGGGTAATGATAATTTCAGAAATTGTGTAAAAACAAAGATGAATAGGAAAAATGTGCAGAAGAAAAAACATATGATGGTATTTTATGCTAACAGTCGAAGTGCAAGAAATAAAATTAATGAACTACGTTTGGTAGCATGTGCTGGGAACTTTGATATCATTGCATTAACTGAAACGTGGTATGATTTAAAGAGTCGGGATATGACTGCTGAGTGTAATATTCAGGGATTTAAGTTATTCAATGTGGATAGATGTAATGGGAAGGGGGGGAGGAGTTGCATTGTATGTTCGAGAAAATATTAATTGTTGCATAAAAAAAGGTATAAAAATAGATGGAGCAGTAACAGAGTCTGTTTGGGTAGAGTTCGTGGAGGGTCAAGAAAAACTAATTCTAGGTGTAATATACCGACCTCCAGGCTTGGATCACGATAGAGGGGAGACTTCTTTGGGACGAAATTGTTAGGGCTTCTGGACACAGTAACGTAGTCATAGTAGGGGATTTTAACTTTAGCCAAATTGACTGGAATTCTTTGACAGGTAATCTAGAGTCCAGTGACTTCATGGAAACAGTTCAGGACTGTTTTCTGAATCAGAGTGTAACTGAACCTACCAGAGGTAATAATTTGCTAGACCTAGTCTTGTCAAATAAGGAAACACTAGTGAATAATCTGGAGATCACTGAAGAGCTTGGCGCAAGTGATCACAAATCCATCACCTTTAGCATTAATTGGGAATGCAAGAATAATGATAATACAGTAAAAATCCCCGATTTTCGTTCTGCCGATTATAATGGACTTAGGGAACATATGTCTAATCTTGATTGGGGTTATCTAGCTAATGATTTTATTGACGATAATCATACTTATGAATATGAAGGGATCTGCTTTTATGATTGTCTTCTTAATAATGTACACAGTGCCCAGAGTATATACATTCCCCAGAGAGAAATTAGGTCTAATAATAACGATCCCAAATGGGTTAACAGGAGGTTAAAGCATCTATTAGGGGTGAAAAGGGGAATTTATAGGCGCATCAGAAGAGGAGGGGTTTTAACCTTACTGACCAATATGTTCAGCTTAAAAGAGAAGTAAAAAAGGCGATTAGAAAGGCTAAACGTGACTATGAAATTAGAGTCGCTAATGAATCAAAGACTAATCCAAAGGGGTTCTTTCAAGTGTATAGGACGAAGGTGAAGGCAAAAGTAGGACCTCTGAAATCTGGGAATGGACAGCTGACGGATAATGAACTGGAAATGTGTTCCTTATTTAATGACTATTTTTTGTCAGTTTTTACACAGGAAGATGTAAATGAGATTCCAGTAATTAACAATTATTTAGTTCCTGATGAATATAAGTTAACTAATATTACTGTCACGAGGGACATGGTTATTAAACAGATAGACAAACTGAAACAAAATAAGTCCCCGGGACCCGATGAGTTGTTTTCAAGGGCACTTAAGGAATGCAAGATGGAGCTTAGTCAGCCATTAACGAGTGTATTCAATTTGTTGATGAATGGTTCAGAGAACCGACATGTTGATAAATTAGACACATATGCAACTCTTTGGTATCTTTATTGAGGAAACGTTTCGCCACACAGTGGCTTCATCAGTCCATACAAAGGAGAATCTTGAAGAACAGGAGGAGAATGAGGTAATCAGTCCCTCAACCCTGAGTCGATGTGGTCAGTCCATCAATCTTGAATAGAATACGGCATATGTGCTGAGAAGGAGCTTATAAACCGTTGGCAGGAGAGGTGCAGAAGTCATAGGTCGTGTAACATTTGTTCAATGTTGAAGTAGGTCGTGCCCAAGAATTAGGCAAGCGAAGAATTCCCAAGTATTAAGATCCCAAGAAGTTGCAGTGTCTGACAGGTTTGTTGATGAATGGTTCAGAGAACCGACATGTTGATAAATTAGACACATATGCAACTCTTTGGTATCTTTTTTTTAGGAAACGTTTCGCCACACAGTGGCTTCATCAGTCCATACAAAGGAGAATCTTGAAGAACAGGAGGAGAATGATGTAATCAGTCCCTCAACCCTGAGTCGATGTGGTCAGTCCATCAATCTTGAATAGAATACGGCATATGTGCTGAGAAGGAGCTTATAAACCGTTGGCAGGAGAGGTGCAGAAGTCATAGGTCGTGTAACATTTGTTCAATGTTGAAGTAGATCGTGCCCAAGAATTAGGCAAGCGAAGAATTCCCAAGTATTAAGATCCCAAGAAGTTGCAGTGTCTGACAGGTTTGTTGATGAATGGTTCAGAGAACCGACATGTTGATAAATTAGACACATATGCAACTCTTTGGTATCTTTATTGAGGAAACGTTTCGCCACACAGTGGCTTCATCAGTCCATACAAAGGAGAATCTTGAAGAACAGGAGGAGAATGAGGTAATCAGTCCCTCAACCCTGAGTCGATGTGGTCAGTCCATCAATCTTGAATAGAATACGGCATATGTGCTGAGAAGGAGCTTATAAACCGTTGGCAGGAGAGGTGCAGAAGTCATAGGTCGTGTAACGTTTGTTCAATGTTCAGGGTTGAGGGACTGATTACCTCATTCTCCTCCTGTTCTTCAAGATTCTCCTTTGTATGGACTGATGAAGCCACTGTGTGGCGAAACGTTTCCTCAATAAAGATACCAAAGAGTTGCATATGTGTCTAATTTATCAACATGTCGGTTCTCTGAACCATTCATCAACAAACCTGTCAGACACTGCAACTTCTTGGGATCTTAATACTTGGGAATTCTTCGCTTGCCTAATTCTTGGGCACGACCTACTTCAACATTGAACAAATGTTACACGACCTATGACTTCTGCACCTCTCCTGCCAACGGTTTATAAGCTCCTTCTCAGCACATATGCCGTATTCTATTCAAGATTGATGGACTGACCACATCGACTCAGGGTTGAGGGACTGATTACCTCATTCTCCTCCTGTTCTTCAAGATTCTCCTTTGTATGGACTGATGAAGCCACTGTGTGGCGAAACGTTTCCTCAATAAAGATACCAAAGAGTTGCATATGTGTCTAATTTATCAACATGTCGGTTCTCTGAACCATTCATCAACAAACCTGTCAGACACTGCAACTTCTTGGGATCTTAATACTTGGGAATTCTTCGCTTGCCTAATTCTTGGGCACGACCTACTTCAACATTGAACAAATGTTACACGACCTATGACTTCTGCACCTCTCCTGCCAACGGTTTAAAAAGCTCCTTCTCAGCACATATGCCGTTTCTATTCAAGATTGATGGACTGACCACATCGACTCAGGGTTGAGGGACTGATTACCTCAAATTCTCCTCCTGTTCTTCAAGATTTTCCTTTGTAAAGGGGCTGATGAAGCCACTGTGTGGCGAAACGTTTTTCCTCAATAAAGATACAAAGAGTTGCATATGTGTCTAATTTTTCAACATGTCGGTTCTCGAACCATTCATCAACAAATCTGTCAGACACTGCAAACTTCTTGGGGTCTTAATACTTGGGAATTCTTCGCTTGCCTAATTCTTGGGCACGACCCACTTCAACATTGAACAAATGTTACACGACCTATGACTTCTGCACCCCTCCTGCCAACGGTTTATAAGCTCCTTCTCAGCAAAATATGCCTATTCTATTCAAGATTGATGGACTGACCACATCGACTCAGGGTTGAGGGACTGATTACCTCATTCTCCTCCTGTCTTCAAGATTCTCCTTTGTATGGACTGATGAAGCCACTGTGTGGCGAAACGTTTTTCCTCAATAAAGATACCAAAGAGTTGCATATGTGTCTAATTTATCATCATCGAGTGTATTCAATGCATCCATCCTTACCAGTGTTGTGCCAGAGATGTGGAAAGTTAATGGGGTTTCCCTATATTAAAAATCAGGGGATAACCCCACCCTTCAAATTACCGTCCAATAAGCCGACTCGGAAATAAATGGTAAAAAATCCCACACAATGCAATATAAACACAAATTTATTAAAATGTGATCCTTTATTGATACGTTTCCCCCACCAGTGGCTTTTTCAAGTCACAAACAGACTACCTGGGGGGGAAAGGAACGCAGTTTTATAGCCCGGTGAGGTCAGGTGAAGAATGCTGATCTGATGAAACCGATTTGGGGTTGTAGAGACTAAAAATTTGGGTAGTTTGGGAAAAGGGGAGACGGGACAAGTTTGTGAGCAGACCTTCACAGTGTTTTTAGTGGGGTAGCGATGAAGAAGTTTTTGGGAAGTGGTTCCGCTATGTTTTAAAGCCCCTATTCTGGGTTTAAGTTGTGGTATAGAAAAAAGTGATGATTCCAGGATTTTCGGTATTGAGTTTGCTTCTTGGCGATAAGTTTTTGAGTTTCTGTGTTTATCAAGTGGTTGTGTGTTACGGGTTTACGCAGGGATTCCTTGTGTCGTAACCTGCTTTCTATTGGTGTTTTGAAAAGTGTTTGGGGTCCCTTTATTTTCGCCCCGTATAACTTTTTGCAGTCATTACAAAGGGGTTATGATACCCTGCAGAGGATGGGGCTTGTCCTGCACTTTTGGTGAGTCCTTTTGGTCGTGGTTGTGGGGTGATACTTGGGAAAGGGGTTTTGGCAAAAATGTTGGAAACATTTTGGCAAAGGGGTTTGGTGGAAGGGGAAAAGTATCTCTTTTCGGCAGTGTCTTCTCTGGGTGTGTTGAAGATTTTAGTGCTCGCCCTCTGCAGTCTCTGATGAAATGACAGGATAGTGGAGTTTGGAAAAACCTGTTCAATTAAGTGCATTCTTCCCCAAGGAAAACCCTTGCTGCAGATTCGAGTGCACGCGGGAAAAAGCCTTAATTACACCCGGTTTTGGTTTTGGTGTCGTGGTGAGAGTAGAAATGGGGAAGATCGTTTTTGGGTTTGGGGGGTTTTCGATGACTTTTAAAACGAATTTTGTGGTCAGCTTTGCAGAGTAGAACATCAAGGGAAAGGGAAAAGTGTTGTCGCCTCTTCTTCAAGTGTGAACGGTTTTAAAGGGTCGCCCGGGTTAGTTGTCTTGGGGAGCTTTAAAGTTTAGCGTTTGGGGGTTAGAGGAAATGTCGTAACATAACGGCCAGGTGACAGACGAAGGAATAAAAGGTGGAAAAAGTTCGGCTTCTAGATTTCCATGTATAGGTTCGCTAGGACTGCACTGAGTGGCGAAAAAC
>NW_026467231.1:0-13409 GCF_026875155.1 Cherax quadricarinatus
CGAAACCTAAAAACCTGACCTAACCTAACAAACCTGGTAACCAAAAAAACCGACCAAAAACCCCTACAAACCTGACCAACCCTAAAAACCTGCCCTAAAAAAAAACCTCAACCTGACGAAACCCTAAAAAACCTACGTAACCTAACAACCTGACGTAACCAAAACAAACCTGACCAAACCCTAACAAACCTGACGTAACCTAACAAACCTGACGTAACCTAACAAACCTGACCTAACCTAACAAACCTGACGTAACCTAACAAACCTGACGTAACCTAACCTATGTGAAGATTAACTCCAATAAATAATGCTCTACATACAAGGGGATTTTGACATGTACACCCAACTACTATAATCCCTTGTACAACCATGTAACATGTACACCCAACTATTATAATCCCTTGTACAACCATGTAACATGTCCAAATAAACTATATGAATATATGAATATGAAGATATACTAGGAATAAAGTAAACTATGTTATTTATTTAAAACCTTCTCCCGCTAGTGTTACGTTTGGGAATCTTTATTTTGGAAACGTTTTGGCCAACCATTGGCTTCTTCAGTCCAATTTAGAGAAGAACGGTGAAGATAAATTGGAGTTTGAGATAATCAGTCCCTCAGCCTGGAGTCGATGTGTTCAGTCCATGTGTTATGTATGATAATTTTTGTAACTGATAATGCTGAGCTTGTTACCACCTGCAGCTCACAAGACTGCCATCCCCACGAGCTCCTTTGGGGTGGGGCAGATGACAGACCAGAGGCCTGGCTTCTCCCTGCGAGCCCCGTGAGGGCGGGGACTGTGGCTAGGCCTGGGGATACTTGGTCCCAAAGGTGAGGGGGTACTTGTACCTCCTCCCATGGGAGACTTAGGTCTCGAGACACTCCCCAGATAGGGAGTCAAGGCCGGGTCACCACTATTGGAAAAGACCCGAGCCGGGAGAATACCGGCGAATAAAAAAAAAATTATAATTATGTGTACCTGTACCTGAATAAACTTACCTAATCAGTCTTGAGAAGTGTTTGTACATTACAGTTCTCAAGACTGATGGACTCAACACCGACTCCAGGCTGAGGAACTGATTACCGCAAACGCCTCCTCACCTTCCATCGTTCTTCTCTAAATTGGACTGAAGAAGCCATTGGTTGGCGAAACGTTTCTACGAAAAAAGATTCTTGAAAGCGTTCGAGGTGCGTTGCTGCTCCAACTTAACTCAAGTCATTGTTCGCATCGCTATTGTGCCGTGCGGACAGGCTGCGCAGTGGCTCCTGATACAACTGGTTTACTGCGCAGTTTTCCTGTTTTGTGCATACAACATGGCGGATCGCATTGGACGCCGGGTGAGCACTGTTTGCGTGGAATTGGTGCGTGGCACGCTTACAGGAACAACCATGCACGTGTTACTGCATGCCATCATCAGTGAGGTATATGGAATACCGACCGAAGAATTATATGGAGTAGCAGTCAATGGTGTGTCGAGAATTTTCATCAAGTTTAAAGACGCAGGATTCTACACAAGCATAGTCAACAAATATCAGAGAAGAGGCTGGCAGTGAACACTATGTGGAAGTCTGCTTACATGATGTGTCCAGCTATGTGACGTGGGTGAAAGTACGAAACGTGCCTTTTGAGGCGACGGAGCATGATGTGACGGCGGTGTTTAGCAGCTATGGAAAAATCCACTCAGCAGTGATGGGGGTGTGGCAAAATGGACCTTATGAGGGGCTACCTGAAGGTTCATTTACGCTGAAAATGACGTTGAGGCAGTCAATTCCATCATACGTATTTATGGAGGTCTTCCGAACGCAGGTCTACGTGTACTACTCAGGGCAGCGAAAGACTTGCAGATTATGTGGTTCTTTTGAACATATGGCGGCCCCAAAGCTATAAAAAACTGGACGGAGGGAACAGGAACCAGTGATCTTACATCAAGGAATGCTGGAGGTGTCGGGAAAGGGTAAGGCCAAAAAAGATTCCCTTTCCCATGGAGTGACCCAAGTGGACAGGGCTGAGGGATTTTGGAAAAAAGTGTTAAAACAAACATTGTAAGGGGCAGACGACATCGACGTCTGATAGGAGGGTTCCGGGGGAAAAAAAAGGGTGGGTTGTGGGGGAAGTACTTTGTTTCCCCCTTTTTGGATGGGCGTTTTAAAGGGACAGGTGGAAAGAAGGGTAAAACCGGGGGCAGCAAAAATGTGCAGCAAGATCAAAGGGGGTTTGGAAAAACCCGTGTGGGACTAATGTTAATGTGCACAAAAGTTGTGGCAGGGTCCAAAGGGCAGAAAAAAACAGGTGACCCAGGTTTTTGTGGGGAGGGGAGTTCTCGTAAGAGAACCCGCAAACCTCTGAGATGGACGATGTTCTTACCCCCAGGGGCAAAGAAAAAAGTAAAAAAATTTTGGGGAAGGATGTATGTTAAGGGGAAAAAGGGGGAAGGGGGAAAGTAGGGTTAAAAGGGGTTTTTGGGATAATGAAGGGGTAGGGGGGGGGGAAAAAGCAAAAACTTTTCAAGAAAGATCCATACAGCAGGACGGGATAGAGGGTGGTGGCCCCAAAAAAAAGGGTTTAAAAAACCCCCTTTTTAAAAAAATTCACGATTGTAAATGTTTAAATTTTTAAAAGGATTGAAGAATGAAGGAAACGAGAAAGGATGGAATGGGTTTTTTTGGGGGATATTTTGTTGGGGGTATGGGTTTTTTAAAAAGAACATAAATTTTAAATAGGCTGTGCTTTTGGGATTAAAAAGGGTTTTTAAATTTTATGAATGGGTCTGTTAGGTTTTAAAAGGGGGGGGTTGGGGAGTGGCTTTGAAGGAAAATAGGGCCCCCTTTCGTATTAAAAAGTGGGAAGAAGGGGGGGGAGGGATGAGGGTGGATGGTGAAAAGGGGGGGCAAACTAAAAGTATGTTTCATTGGGGGGTTTTTAAAAGCCAAAAAAGGGAAAATAATCAAAGTAAAAAAAGGGTTTTTTGAGGAGTTTTAGTGTATTTTTTTAAGGGGGTTTTCCTCTAGTAACGTAATTTTGGGGGGGGTGGAACTGTGTTAAAGGGGGGGGGGACGTGGAACCAAGGGGGGCGGGGTTTTGTATTTGGGTCGTTAAAGAATGTTTTAAAAGGGTTTTTGTGGGGGGAGGGACGGGAGGGGGGGGGGGCCCTTGGGGGTGGAAACCTTTTGTTAGGGAAATTTCAGGATTTTGATGGATTTAATAGGGAGGCATTGGGGGTAGGAGGGGTAAAACAGTGGACTAGGGTTTTCGGTATAGGGCATTTTTGGTAAACTGGTTGGGGAGGGGGGTAAAGGTTATTCAAGTTTCGGAAGTTAAATGCGAGGTTGGGGGGGGAGGTGGTAACGCAAGTTTAGAGAGGGGGGGAAAATTGTGGAGGGAAAGGGGATGGGGTAGGGAGTATTTGGATTGGTGGGGGAAAAAGGGTAAACCGGGGACGGGGGTTTTTAAAAATAAAAAGGAGGGAGGAGGCGGGGTGGGGGAGGTTTAAAGAATTATTGGAACAGCACTCAATAGTGTTACGCAAGAGATGAGGAGAATCTTTTTGAAAAAATATAGGGCAAAGAGGGAGATAAGGGAATAATAATGAAAGATTTGATAAAAATTTAAGGGAAAAGGGAGGTATGGAGCCGGTATGGGGAGATAAAGTCGGGTAGTGTGAAAAAGGTTTTCGCTTAGACAACGGATCACTATATCTTTTAAGGTTAGTGACGTTTTGGGAAAAGGTTATACAAAGGGGGCAAATTTTTGGGACAACTGGGGGGAAAGTAATTTGGGGACATTGGTTTAAAGGAAAGGGAAAAAAAAAGGTAATTTGGAGAAGTATAAAGAAAGAGGAGGGGTGAAGGTTTGGGGGAAAAGGTGGGGGGAAGAGGGGGGATTGGGGGGAAAATAATAAGTAGGAAAAGTGAAAGAGGCAGGTTAAATTTTAAAGTGGGGAAAGCACCGGAATTGAGGCTTTCCAATGTTTTTTAGGGGTATTGGGAAACAAAAATGTTTTTTTGGTTCAATTTTGTTTGTATGCTGGGGAAAGGAAAATTTGGGGGAACGTCACAGAGGAGGGTGTGGCGTGCTTGTAAAGAAAAAAGCGGGGGGAGATACTGGCAGTCGGGGCCAATTCTTTAAGGTAGGTTATAAGATTTTTGCGAAGTTTTGGGGAAAAGGGAAAAAGAAGGAAAAGGTGGTAGGGTCCCAAAAGGGGGTCGGGGGAAATTCGGGTCGTAGTATGGGGATGGACTAGCGTATTGGGAATTTTTGCAGGGTTGAAAGGGGAGGTGGAATTTTGGGATTGATGGGAGAATGCTTAGACGGTGTTAAAAGAAGTACTGTTGACACTTTAAGGCTTTTGGGGTTTTTGGGGAGGGAAAGTAAAAAGGGTGAAAACCTTGTATCAGAAAGCTACATTCAGTGCAAATTAAAGGTAGGGGGTAGCGGTTTTTGAAAATGGAAAAAAGGTTTGAGAAAAGGGTCCCCCCCTATGTCTAAAATTTTCTTTTTGAATGAAATGAACACCCTTTTTTAATGGAATGGTTGAGGAAGAAAACCAACGTTACAGGAGGAGGGGGTCGGGGATCACAGAGGTTTTGGGGTTTTTATGTAGAAAACACAAAAACAAAAATGATCAATGTTTAAAAGGGTTTGCGAAAGGTGGGGGGTTAGGGGGTAAATTGAGGTTTTTTGGGGGGAGAGGCCCGGGAAATGCCTTTTTGCCCAACCCGGGGCTAAATCGAAATTATTGGGATAGGAAAATTGGGGGTGGGGGGTAGAATGGTGGGGGGGAGTTTGGAGGGGATGTGACGAACAGCTAAAATTTGTGGGTTATTCTAAAATGGCAGTTGACCCAAGGGGGTTTAGACGGGGGAAAATTCATTTTTGGGGTGGGAGGGGGAAATTACAACGGAATTAGGAACCTAAGAGGGGAAGGATTTTATTTTCTAAGGGAAAAGGGGGAAATTAATAAAAATTTTCTTTGGTTTTTTTTAAAGTGTGGAACGTGGGCAGTGGTGTATCCTTTAGGGGAAAGGGAAAAAAAGGAGATAAGAAAAGGGTGCTTCGTTATTTAGGGGGTTTTTTTGGGACGGGGGCAAGGGCTTAAAAAAGAGGGGGTTATGACGAAGGGGGCCCCCGAGGGGGAGTAGGGTTTTTGATGTTTGGGCCGAGGAAAAGGCCAGTATTTTAAACAAAAAAAACGTAAGCTTTTCGCTCCCAAAACCCAAGGTCGAGTGAGGTTGTGCCCCTGACCCCCTCGCTGTTCAGGCGACTACCTTGTATAAAACTTGGCGTAAAGTGTGAGGAGGCGCGAAAATACCTTTGGTATTGACCCTGCCTTCGTGGGGGCTTTTAACCCCTTTTCCGTGCAATCTTATTTCCCAAACCCAATCATTGGGGAGGCCCTAGGGGAATCCAGGACGATGGGGTGTAGGGGTTTTTCCCCCAAAGGGGGGTTTATAGAATCTTCGTAAAACAAAATTTCCACGTCCGTGTATGGGTCTTTTTGGGAGGGATTTTCCCAAAGGGGACGTGAGTCTTGACGCTACCCCATGTAAAGGGTTTGCTTTTGACGACGAAACTGGGCCACTTTACGTGGGTTAAGATACGTAATGCCCCTTTTGAGGGAAAAAGGGGGGCCTGACAAAAGGGGGAGTTTTTTTTGAACATAGGGAAACCCGGGAAAAGGGCACAAAAGGGCAAGTGGACAGCAGGTGCTTACATGGGGACGCCCCGGAGGGTCCCTTTTTCCCCTGAAGATGACTCTAAACATCCCAAAAACCGTCTTCCCCCCCTTTGTTGGAGGACTTCAGGAGAAAGTTATGGTTTCGTATGCCGGACAGAGACGTCCCTGCAGAAAAATTTTTGGGGGTTCGACCATATGGCGGCAAGTGCTGAAGCGAGGGGGCGCCAGCGCAAACTGGGTTAAGGGAAACCATTTCCCCAGCGTGATAGCTTTTGAGAGCCCAAGCGAAAGAAAAGGGCCCTGGGCGTTTGGGAGTAAAGGGGGGGGTTTCCCAAAGGGGGAAAATGGCATGTTGAGGTAAGCTGTGATGTAAAAGGATCTGTTACTACACGGGGGAAAAAGAAACAAAAAGTGCAAGTGCAGGAGGAGGTGCAGGCTTTAGAGGAAGATTTCAAATTTGTTAAGGACATTGCCCACCGCCTGAGGGGATTTTTTTCCCCTGAGTGTGGGGGACAGGGGCGGTGCCTGTAAGGAATGAAGGTTTAAAAAAAAAAGCGGGGTTTTAAAGGGCCCAAAATAGTAAGAGAGATTTTGTCCCGTTGCTGGGGAAAACCGGGGCTTGGGTGGAGGAAAGGGGGTTTCATCGGGGGGGGAAAACCTCTTAAGATAACAGGGATGTGGGGGCTTTCACAAAAAAGGAGAGCGGCGGGTCAAAACCAGATAAATTCCCTAAACCCCGGGGCGCAGAGGTTGGGGGGAAGGGAAGAGCAACGCCCGAAGAAAAGGTCACGAAAAGAGGCACCCGCAAAAAAAGGGGGGGGGGTTGTGGTGTGAACCCTTTGTGCGGTCGGGGGCAGGGGGCCCCGGGGAATAAAATGAAGAGAGGGGGAAGGGGTTGGAAACTTTTAAAAACCCCTTATTGTTTTTGATTTGTGAACGAAAAGGGGCTGTGTAATAGGGGTGAAAAAGGGAAGGGGGTTTCAAATTTTTTCTGTTAAATACAGGGTGGATGTAGTTTTCCCTTGGCAAAACCCCTTTTAAAGGGGAGGGAAAAAGGGTGCCCCGGGTGGAGGGGTTTCAGGTCTGACCCCGGGCCATTTTGAAAACCCCTGAAAGGTGGTGTGGGTAAAATGTCAGGGAGGCAACCCCTTTTGGGTTGCTAAGAAGTGAGGGGGGGGGAGGGGGAAGGGGGTTTTTTTTTTGGGCGGTGGGGGGTAAGGGGGGGAAAAATGGGACAGGGGGTTTATCTTTTTTTATGTGGGGGGGGGAATGGCCACCAGGGAAAATAAAGTAAAGGGAAAAAAGGGATTTTGTATGTGAATAAATTTAGTTTTCTTTTTAAAGTGGTTTCCCTGCAGGGGGCCGTCTTTGGGGTGGGACGGGAACGGGCGTTTTGGGAAAGGGCTGACGGGGAAAACCAAAAGGGGGGGGGAAAACGTGTCCCCGGGGCCCTTGCGAGATCTTTTGAGGGATTTCATTTTGGGGAGGGCGGTTGGAGGGGGGGGCGGGGGAAGGTAGGGGGCCACTTTTGAAAAGACGGGGTTAGGCTGCTAGGTTGGATGGCCCTGTATAAATCTGGGGGGTTTGGGGTTTGGGCCCCTTTTTCCCGTAAAATAGAATTTCTTATTGGATCAAGGGGCGGTAGAAACAAGGTGGGGGGGAGTCACAAAGCAGGTATATCAGGGGATTTTGGGAAAAAATTAAATTTACAAGGTTTGGGTTTGATGAGGGGGGGAAAAGGGGGATTTTTTGCAACGCTGGGGGGAAGGGGGTTACGTGCAGAGAAAAAAGGGGGTAAGGATGTTTTTGATGGGGTTTGGGATGGGTGGTAAAGAACGGATTAAGAAATATTACGAAAAAGGAAAGGGAAACGATAAAATTCTTTAAAATATGGGTTTGGGGCTAACTTTTTGGGGAGGATAGATTACGGGGTTTTATGCAGGGGGGCGGTGGCGGGAAATTACCCAAATGGCAAAAAATTATGGCTTTTTAAAGGGAGGCTGGTGAGGCGGATGAGGGGGTTTTTCCAAGCGGGAGGGTACGGGCGGGGGGGGGAAGGGGTGTTTAGGGGGGATGGGCCCTTTCCATGGGTGCTTTATTTGCGAAAGGGGGGGAAACCCAACGCCCGCAGGCAATGACTTTTCCCATGGTTGGGGGTTAATGAATCGATAGGGGGGTACAGGGGGGGGCGGGGCAAAAAATGTTACGGAAGGAATGGGGGCTTTTGTACAATTTGGTAGGGAAAATTACTGGCAACGAAAGGGTAGAGGAGGGGGGTTTTAGAACAGGTGTGTGGGAGTGTGGGGGATGTCGTTGCCCCCCCCTAACAGTGATAAAGGGGAAACACTGGGGGGGAAATAAATGAGGGGGGAAAATGGGGGGCTTTAAGTGGAATCGGGAAAAGGGGAAACACCGGGGAAATTTAAGGACTCCCCCCCGAGTTTTTTTCAGGCATTGGGAAAATTTTGAGGCATTTTCTGGGTTTGGTTATTAAATTGCATGAAGGGGGAGAGGGAGCTGGGTTGGAAAAAAGCAGGGAACGGGTGTGTTGTATTGGGGACCGAAAGGGGAAGGGGCAGCAAACGCTTTTGGGATTACCGGGGGATTTCGGTTTTTATTCGCAGATTTTAAAAATTGTTTGCAAAGATTTTGGGGGAAAACCCGGGGGGGGGGGGGGGGGGGGGGGGGGGGGGGGCAAAATGTGTGGTAGGGGGGGTAGTATCAAAAACTCAGTTTGGTTTTCCCCGGAGGGGCTTTGGTGGGGGGCTGGGGTTTCTTAAGGGGGATTTTTGTGGAGGGAAAAGGGGGGGGGAAAGGGGGGGAGGGTTTTGGGGGGGCTTTCCCCAAAAGGCAAGGGGGGATAAAATAGAGTGGATCGGAAAGCATTGAAAAACCTCCCCAGGGGGCAGGGGGTTTTGGGGGGAAAAAAAGTGGCTGGTTTTAGGCGTTGTAAAGGAGGTGCAATGGCGAGGGTTTCAGATTAAGGTCGAATTTGGGGGGGAAGATTGTAATGGGTTTGGGGACTTAGGCAAAGGGGGGGTCCTTTTTCACAATTAATTTTTTGCGGGGCGTACAGGGGCCCTTTTAAAGATTGAGGGCAGGGGGAATTTTCACGTAGAGGGCCGGGTGTGAGGTTTGGGGAGGGTTTGGCCAGTTTTTAAAAGGGGGATGTGGATATTTCAACTGTTTTGATCAGGGGGGGGTGTCAATTTTGGGGCACAGTTTGACCGGGGGATTTCAAAATTTTTCGAAGGGGCAAACTTTGGGATGGGGGGTAAATTCAGAAAAAATTTCCCGGTCAGGGGGTAGGACTTGGGCGGGTAGGGGTTAAATTTGGGGTAGGCATTTTTGAGGAGGCAGGGGCATTCTTAAAAAACGCGGTCTTATTTTTTGCCGACGATTTTACCGGGGCCGCATGGAAAAAAAACCCCTTAGGGGAAAAGGGTAGAAAGGAAATTTAGGGGGGCTTGGGGGGCAAATTTCGACCTTAAACATTTTACCCCTTTTGCAGCGTGCCTTTTTTGTTTTAAAAATCTTACTGAAAAGCAAAATATGGGACGTGGGGGGCAGGGGCCCTTTTCCCATTAAAAAAAATGGGCCCGGGAATTAAAAAGAACCTTTCTTAAGAAGGTTTTTTTTTAAAATTTTGTGGGGTTCGAGCTGTATTGGATTAAAGGGGTGTGGTAATTTTTCCTGTAAATAAGGGGGGGCTTGGGAAATTTATGGGGTTAAAAACGGAGGGTTTAAAGTGTTTCATTAAAAGGGTGATGAGGGAAAGTGTGGGGGGGGGGGGTTTGGCCCGGGTCCATAACAGATTGCAAGGGTAAAAAAGGGGGTTGGGTTTCTGAAGGGGGTAAAAATGTGGGTTTAGGGGGTCTGGCGGGGATGAGAGCCAGCCAAAAGGGTTTAAAAAAGGTAGGTTTTTTGTAGATTGTTAGCCCCGGGGGGGTTGTAGCGCCCGTAGAGGGAATTTTCCCCTGTAGCATGGGGAAGTAAATGGGAAAAGGGTTTAGTAGGGGAGGTTGAACCTCGGTTCGGATGTTTAAAGGGATCTTTTTTTTTTCAAGGCATTTTCCCTCGGGGTGGTTTTTGGGTTTTACGGGATGACGAGTCTTTTACGGGGGGGAGTTTTGGGGGTATTGGGGGGAGGGGGTCGGTTTTTTGTAGTATTTTTTGTTTATGGGGCCCGGGGGGGAGTGTCAAGGGGGGGTTTAAATAAAGGGGGAAAATAGGATGGAGGTTTAAAAGGGTTTCCCGTATTTTTAGGCATTAAACTCGAACGGGGGGGGGTTGGGGGGGAAAGTGTAATCAGGCGTGGGGTACATTATTCAGATTTTATCTATTAGTGGGGATTGCGGGGGAAAAAAAGGTTACGAGGTGAAGAGGAGGGGGTTAGGTTAACCCTTCTAAAAAAAACGGTTTTGTAAATTTAAAGGAAAAATTTTGGGGGGAAAGGGGGGTGAATATTTTTCAGGGGGGATATAGGGAAAATTTCGTTTCAGGTTTTAAAAAAGACTTGTAATTTCGAAGGGAGGGGAGGGTAGTTGGAAAGTGTTTCTGGGGGGGAGGGAAGTCAGGGGTAAAAAGGGTTGCCCCCCCCCCGGGAAATGGATAACAAAAGTTTTGCGAGAGTGTTGGATGAGGGGATCATGAGTGAATAATATGAGGCCAGGGGTTGCAGAATGGGCGGCCAGTTTTTTTGGGGTGAATGGGACTTTATACTTATTTTTACATATTGTTGGGGGTAATATTGATTTTTCGGTTTAAAGACTTTTTTATTTTTGGGGATTTGCTTTAAAAAATTGCACGTATTTGGGTCCCAACTTGTTTTTTTAGGTGCCTTTCACTGGGAAGTTTTTGATTTCTGTGATCAGCACGGTGTCCCCGAGATATAATTTTATGTTTTTTTATTAAGTCTGTGCATAATTGTTCTTCCCCTGGTGGGTTTTGCCCAAATTTAGTTTTGTTTTTAGAGTAAAAGGGTTAATGCACTCAGATAGTGTAATAAAGTTGGGGAACAGTGGTGTTTTTAGGTTTTTTGTGGTTAGGGCGTGCTAGGCACAGCCTTTTTGGGGTTACTTTAAATCATGGTTTTTATTTTGTTTTTATTGTACGTTGTCATAGTACTTTGTAATGTCCATAAAACTGTATAAAACTTGAATGTCATTGTGAAGCTGGGGGGTTATTGTTTTAAACTGGGAAATTTCATTTTAAATGTGTAAAGGCTTACATTTTTGTTGGGTTTTGAGACTAAGGGTTTTTTCTTTTTGGTTTTTGTAGTTTTTTTTGTATGTCCCCTTTGGGGCTTTTCTATAACACCATTGTTTTTGTAAAAACATATTGTTATGTAAATGAAAAACCCTTTGGACAAATTTCATTTAAAATTTAAAGTTGGAAACAAAAGCTGGTTTTTTTTTCGATTAGGCCAAAATTTTTTTGTTTTTTAGTATGTTAGGTGGGAAATAGTGGGGTGGTTGGAAAAACCCCGGAGGGGGGGGGGTAAAATGTCTGGGATAAAATGTTTTAGTTTCAATGCATTTTAAGGGCTGTAGTCGATTATTAAGTTCCCTTTTGAGGGGTGTGTAAAATAAAAGTGTTGTTTATATAGGGTTTTTTCTGTTTTGGGGAAACTCCCAAAAGGTTTTTGGGGTTTAAATGATGGATTTAGGGAGCCTGGGGGGGGGGGGGGTTTCCCAACGGGGGTTTTTAAGTGTGGTGTGTAATATTTAAATTTTAGGGGGAATTTTGTTAATTTTCGAAATTAAATGAGTTTTTCATTTTTAATTTTGTTTAAAGTCATGTTTTAAATTTAAATTTTTAAAAAAAAAAAAAAAAAAAAAAAAAAAATACGTAAGGGGGGGGGGGGGGTAAAAGGGGGTGAGGGTTGGGAGGGTAATGAGGGATGAAAGACGTTGGTGGGGAGGAAAGGACTTGATGGAATGTGAGAATATGCTAAGGGTTATGTTTAGTAATAGGTGAGGTAAACAAGCTCAAGGTGGGAAGGTAGTAGAGATGAGTAGGAAACCAGAAGTGATGCAAGGGTGGCGGTATACCCTTTGTATGTTTGGGGTACGATTTGGCATGATTTCCAGAAACTTAGATTAAATGCCTAGGGTAAGGGAGTTAGTTTATAGTTTGTAATGGGATTTTAGCGTCAAAGCAGGCTTTGTGTGTGATGGGTTTGGTAAAGGAAGCGAAATGCGAACATTGTGAGGAATCGGAAACAGCTTTTCATGCCGTATATTTTTGTAGGGAGTTGGGGCAGGTACGGGTGTGGCTGGCTAGAGTCTCAAGTTAATGGGTGGGGGCAATGTAGAGATCCTGCGTGCCCTAACTTTAGAGGTAAGGGGGGTGTCTGAGGTTGTAAAGAGAGCCATTCTGTACATTGTGACAGATTTCTTGTTTTATTCCTGGGGCTTGAAGGAAAAAGGTGGGGGGATTAGGGTAAGGGCTATTGCGGCAGGAATTTATCGCACGGTTGCAGAAATAAACTCATTTATGGTAACAGGTGGGCAACTGCGTTCCGGAGGCATATAGAAATATAACGGTAAGGGGACTCAGTAATTTGGCTACTTAAGTACTAAGGGACCATTTTTCCTTTTCTAGAGCGAGTTATGACCATAATGAAGGATATGTAAATGTGGTAGGATTGTCATGAGAGTTGTATGGGAGGGATGACATGTCAGATGTGGTATAATTGGAGAGTTTTCTTGTGTGTGAATGTTTTAGTTTAACCATGTGTGGAAAGACAAGAGGTCATTGATGATCATAGTTTTAATAAGGTAAATGATCTTTGTCAGTGAGACAACTACAAGAAGGAACTCTCAAAGCATTGTTAACACACTGATAATAATGGGCTATGTAACATGAGTGTGTATCTTTGTTATTTTAATAGTGTGTTTAGTTTCTCTGTGTGGTAAGGTGTGGAAATGGCTATTTTGTCACCTTTATTATATTGTAATTTTTGAGCTGTTTAGTATTATGTCTTTGTGTATAAAGTTTAATATACAATATTAATGAGTGTGCAACGAATTGGATTATATGAGAATGTCTTTGTTTATAAAGTTTCATATATAATGTAAATAAGTGTGACATTCTTAGGATAATATTACTTTTTGTGTTATAAGATACTGGCTGTATTTTATGGATATAATAAACCCACCTGTATGTTCAGGTGTGGGCTGTTTTTAGTTACATGTATGTTGTGTGTGCTGGTTGGGCACTTTGGAAGGGGAATTAAGCATTTACAGTTGAACGTGTTTTTCTTATGTATAAGTTTAGTGCTGGGATAAGGAATGTGAAGTTGTTTGTTTTTATTATTTAATGGATCACGTTTCTTTGTTTATGTAACCTAAATATAGCACAAATGTATGATGTGTATTGTGTTTTTTAAATAAAATAAAAAAAAAAAAAAAAAAAAACTCAAGTATGCTTAATTAACAATTCGCAAACGGGCGATATTATTTACAAACATTATCTCCCCGTCCACAGCAGGATTTGAACCTGCACACTCTGCATCAAGGTACTCAGTACTTTTGTCACAGCACATCCCTGGGGTCCTGGCTAGGGTAGCTGGCTGGCATGGGTCTGGCTGGGTTGGATGGCTGGTTGGCTGGCAGAGGTCTGGCTGGGGTGGCGGCTTCAGTGGTCTGGGGTTTTTCTGGTGGCAGGGGGTTTTGGTGGAGGGCTGATGGGTGGGTCTGGCTGGGATGGCGGCTGACAGTGATCAG
>NW_026467232.1:0-12983 GCF_026875155.1 Cherax quadricarinatus
ACGGACCCTTTATGTCCCTTTGTAATTTTTTGACTACCCCCCACGGATGGGTAGGGGTGCATAAAGATTTTAAAATAAAGTTTGTGTGGGGGGTTGTGTGTTGTGTGTGTGTGTTGTTGTGTGTGTGTTTTGTGGTGTGTGGGTGGTGTGTGTGTGTTTTGGGGGTGTGGGTGTTGTGATCAACAATCAAATTTGCACCAAAACTCATTACATTGTGACCGGGGTTGGGGAAAGTGTAAATTGTCATTACTCTATAATTTTTTTCTGATGTACCCAAAAAAGTATAAACGAAGAAACCCATTCTAAGAATTCATTACCTTTGTAACTTGTGACTCTTACTTTGTCCTAGTTCAGCTATCAAAACTTTGGGGGCCCGCCCCTGGACCCATTACGTACCTTGTAATCGTAAATCCCTTTTGTAACTTGTCAGATTGTGCCCCGACTTACCGGGGTTTCATTCCCTTTTGTAATTGGAGTTCATTCCCTTTTGAAAATTTGTGAGTTCATTACCTTGAAAATTTGTGATTTTCATTCCTTTGAAAATTTGTGATTCATTCCCTCTGTAACTTGCTCAGCTATCAAAACTTTGGAGCCAGCCCCTGACCAATATGACCTCGTAATTTTTTGACTACCGCCCACGATGGGTATGGGGTCATAATAAACTATTAAACAAAAAACTGAAAATCAAAGTCGAGAACAACGCCAGATTGGGCCCCACTTAAACAAAGGGGCCAACACAAACAGAAAGGGAAAGAGGACTACTCAAGCCCCAAATATGACTCGTTTTTAGGAAGCCACAAAACCATCTGGGGTCAAAATCAAAATAAATTTTTTTATGAGAACCCACAGAATTGGTTTAAACACAAGCCTATCTGATTATCCGACACCAAATGATTTCGAACAGGCAAAAATGACATGCCCATGCCCTGCCCCGGGGCCCCCGACTCGGGAACTCCGTGTTCATCAAAAACTGCAACACGCCCAATCACGGGTTTACCATCCTATGGAGAGGGGCATGGGCATGGGGGTGCCCACATTACTAAAAAAAACAGAACATAGCCCCACCCCAAAAGGGGGGCAGTACAGCAAAGCAAAGAACTACGGCAGATCCCACTAACATCCCTATCTAAAAATTTTTGAATGGTCCTGAAGAAAGATTGCCACCCATCTAAAAATCCCCTCAATTACAAACCCGGGGCAACAGGGTTTTTAAAAAAGGGTCGCTCCTGTCTGTTCAACTATTGAATCACTACGACATGGTCCAAAACCCTTTGAAGAAAAAAAGAATCAGTTTAAAAACAGACTTTGAAAAAGCCTTCGACAAGTGGACCATGGCAAATAGCCACAAAATGCGTGCAAGGGGAATAACGGGAAAACTCGGTCGATGGATCTATAACCTCACTAACGAACACAAGAGAAGTAGTCACAGAGTAAAGTCCGGGGCAGCTACGGTAAAAAGCTCGTTCCACAAGGCACGTCTCGCTCCCATCTTTTTTCCTCAACCTCATATCTGCATAGACAAGTTGTCACCTTTTGCAATCCCCCAACTCATGACAGTGTTTTCCCCATTGCAGACACTGCAAGGCTCCGGCGGACATCATCCAAATCTTTCGTGGGCTGCAGAAAACAAATGAATTAAACGAGAGAAATTTTTTAATTACCGATAGGTAAACACAGAAATTAAATCTTCATGGGAGTACAAAAAAATTCTGGCCACAAATAGACTTTTTCAACTGCCCCCCCAAACATACTAAGGGGGTTTACCAACAGACCCCTGGCATTTTAAGCTGGCACTGGGACAAGCACCTAAATCGGTTCCGCCCCACCCGGGCTGGGCCATATTTTGGTTTGCGTGCCCAGCAGTAAAAACCCGGGTTGATTAGCTCTGATCCACCCCGGGGGCCTGGTCAAGACCGGGGTGGGGGGCGTTACCCCCGAACTCTCTCCAGGTAAATCCCCGGAATATTTTTAATACCATCCAAAATTGTAAACCTTTTCCAAAAATTTTTTAATTTATTTTGTTTAGCCCAGCATTTTATCCCTGTCTAGAAATTTGTGCCTTAATGAAAGTTCTTCTTAGGGAATAAGATTTAAAGGGGCAATTACAAACCTTGGTCCATCGGCTGCAGTAATGAAATTGTGTTTGCAGGTATAAAAGCAACATTTTTCTCCTTGTACATAACCATGTAGAGCTGTAGGGTGGGAAGGGGGCATTGTCTAAAACAAGTAAAGCATTAAAAGGAATTTATTTTCCTTGCAGTAAGCCTCAACTGTAGGCTTAAAATAGTCCGTGAACCAACTTATGAAAAGATCAGCAGTCATCCAAGCTTTCGAATTAGATTTATAATAAACAGGGAGGCTGCCTTTTGCATAGTTCTTTAGGGCCCTAGGATTCTCTGAGTGATAAATCATCATAGGTTTTAACTTGCAGTCACCAGCTGCATTAGCTCCTAGCAAGAGTGTTAGCCTGTCTTTTGCAGCTTTGAAGCCAGGCATTGACTTCTCTTCCTTAGCAATAAATGTCCTAGATGGCATCTTCTTCCAAAATAATGCAGTCTCATTCACATTAAAAATCTGTTGCGTGGTATATCCACTACATTCTATTATCTCAGCTAGTTGACGTGAATAATTTTCCGCAGCTAAATTGTCAGCACTTGCAGCTTCACCCTGCACTCTGATGTTGTGAAGTTGACTTCTTTCCTTAAACCTATTAATCCAGCCTCTGCTAGCTGAGAATTTATCTTCAGCAACTTCCTCACCTCTCTCAACCTTCATAGAATTGAAGAGAATTAGGGCCTTGGACTGGATAATGGCTCTGCTTAAAGACACATTGTGACTAGTCTGATCATCAATCCACACCATAAAGTTTTTCCATGTCAGCAATAAGGTTATCACGTTTCTTATAACTTTAGTGGTCACTGGTGTAGCACTTTTAACTTCCTGCAACACTTTCTCCTTATTGTTCACAACTGTGCTAACTGTTTGACGAGCCAAACCAGGCTTACGTGCTATCTCAGCCATTGACATACCTTGTTCACTAAGTTTAATCATTTCTAACTTGGCACTTAAAGTAAGAGGCTTACGACTCTTCTTTTTATCACAGCTAAGCTGAGATGCCATCATCAACAAGAGCCAATTAGTTAACGAAGAGTAAACGAGAGAGAACGAGATACACAGAGCTCAGACAGCATAAAAACACAAACCAAACGGGTGGTGAACGATTACTCGGTCAGGCAAAATAGACGGTATTAATACGTGTCCAGTTTTAGTTCATTCATGTACACTTGTAAGAGTTTGTGAAACTTTTACCTTATAATATTTTTTTTATTATAATAATAATTAAATCACAAAACAAATACTCTTACATTGTGTTCAAGTTGTACAAGTTAGTACAGAATAATAAACAGCAACACTCCCATTCTCACGCAACACACCATTTTTAGAGTGAATGATGATATTATTATTATTATATCATAATAAAAAAGAAGTGCTAAACCCACAAGGGTCGTGAATAGCTATAAAGTGAAGGGATATGAAAGGAATATTTTTCTACAGTTATCCCCTAGTAACAGGTGACGGACTAGAGAAAACGTAATTCTTCCGACACTCCTACAAATCGTTTGGTAAACATTCTTTTTAAAAAAAATTTTTTTATACCCTGGGTGCATTTATCATTGTTCCACCTCCCAGTTAAGAACGATAATAATTGTTGGTTAGGCATAAAAATTAAAACGGGCTCTACACTGAAAACTGAATTTTTTTCAACCCTAATGGGCAAAGTAACCTATACATGAGCTTGATCTATCATATTACTGATTCATGTCACATTAAGGCTCTTGGCTAAAAAAAAAGACCCCAACAAAATGCTCATTGGGGAAGCCGGGTATAGATACTCAAAATTTAAAAGGGAAAAAGGGAAATTTAAAATGACAATTGCTAGGACCCCATCACACATTGATTACCCCTTCATGATAAAGTTGATTGTTAAACCCAAAAAAGATATCCAAAAGGGGAACGTAGAAAATAACTTTGGGGATAACTTTTAGCATTTGAATAAAATTAGGGGAGAAATAAAAAATGAAAATGATTGTTATAGGAATGTATTAGAAGCCTAGAGTCTAAACCCATATGATAACAGAACTAGATAAGTATTTTATGGAGCAACTTGCAATGTAAAGTGACGATGTTGTGTGGCCGCTTAGGCTTGGGTTTCAGTACTTTGGCAGTTTGGGGGACACACAGATGAATCAAACTAAAGTAAATGGGGCAAACTCCTCTGCCAACCAATTACGTTGGGGTCCCCAGGGAAGGCCTTGGCCCCTTTTCTTTCTCCATAAAAAAATGCCCACCCAAATCTTTCCCAATTACCAAACCCACACTATTTGCAGAGACACTACATACGTCTTTTCCCCCCCGGCCCCGTCACGCTAGCCAAAACTGTAAATACCGAATACAAAATATCTACCTGGGGGGAATAACAAACTTTTCATAAAAAATTTACAAAACCACTTCATTCAGTTTGTAACAGAGCTACAGTGTCCCCCCTTAACATAATGAAAAAGGTCCCTATCACAAAGCTAACAAGGGAAAATTTTTAGGGAAACCACCTTGATAATAACTCAAATTTTATACACAAATCAACAAATTTCTAAAAAAATTTCCAAACTGTACATCTATCGAGATACGGTACTTGCTCCACATCAAACCCTCCTGGCCCTTATACCCTTATTTCCCCCTATTCACCTATGGAATTTGGCAGGGGCTCAACAACAGTCCCACTCAGACCACTAATTACCCAACAAAAGGCTGCATTAGAATGTAACAAATTCTCATATAGCAGCACACTCCACCAATATCAATACACAAAACCTCCTCACCATACAAAAATCCATACTTACTATGCACCATTACATACATAAACATTTAAAACTTGAATTAACCCTCCCCTCAACATCTCCTTGCCAACCTAAACAGAACACATGACCATAACAAAAGGCACAGTCACCTTTGTTTTCCTCTTCCATCTCACACTATGAAAAACTCAATGCACATAAAAGGCCCTAAAATCTAAAATTTATTACCTTAAATATAAAAAAACACTAAACCCGTTTATAAAATTTAATCTCTTCTCAAAGATCATTACTCACCCAAAACCAAAAAAATACGAATAACTAACCTTATAAATTGTATATCTTAAATGTTTCTCACAATTATATCACATAAATGTTAAAAATAAAACCCAATCAATTTTATTTTTTTTTAAAATACCCCCTAACGAATACCCATTCTACTGAATGAAAAAATGCATACAACCAATGACCGTCTTTGTAAACTCAGTGCTTTATAGTAACCTGTTTACATTAATGTTTTATCACTGACTTCATCTTTGCTTATTTAAAATTTAATTTTAATTTTAACCCAGCCCGAATCATGCATATTTTAAAAGGGCTTTGGATACTGCCTTACCTGTTTTTTTGTTGTACCTCTTATGTGTGCTCAAATTTTAAATAAATAAATAAATAAAAAAATAAATTGATCAGGATAGGGTCCTCTTTTGAACACTTGTGTTTAAATTTCCATTTATTGAAAAAACAGGACAGAAGTATAAAAACCCATTACGAAGATATCTTTTTAATGAAAAAAGTACCAGATTACAACAAATTTTCCAAATTTTTTGTTGAAAACAGAAAAGTGAATTTTAGATATTAGATAAAACCCTTGTATTCCTTTTAACCCTTTGGGGCCATTTCCCAGGCCTTTTGGTATCCACAGCTCTCGCACTCCCGTCCACAGGATGGGGGGGGCCCAAAATTAAACTAGCCACTTGGGTGGAAAAATCTAAAATTATCATGTTTGTGTAAGTAAGTAAGAAATTTTTATTAGGTAACACAAATACAGTTACATTAATTATAAACATGCACTATGTGTAGAGAACCCTGGGATAACCCAAAAAAGTCAGACAAGGACTTTTTTCCCTTTGGGGTCCTTTTACCTTATTATTAAAATAAAGGTTAATATTTTTTTATTTTTCTCAACAAGATAACATCTTTTACAACTAAAAACTTCTACTACACCAAGGTTTTAAGACTACTAAAATACAGGGTCATTACTGGGAATAGGTAAATTTACACTTTTTACTAAAAAATAAAAATCATTCCCCTCCCTTTCTGTAGTACATTCACAACACCTTTTGGCACTTTTCTTGAACTGGTTCATGCATGACGGGTTTGACATGTGGGGCAGTCTGTTCCATTCTTTATTGCTGTACAAAAAAAGGTGTTTGAAGCCTGGCCACTGTGTGGGTACTACAAAGTTTGCTCCCCCCCCCTATTAAAAATTTTGTTTTGGTTTTCCCAACCCTTGACAGAATTGACAGAAAGTATTCTGGACATTGTTTGCGAGAATTTTTAAAAACATTTTAGTTTTCAGTTGTTTTACTCTGTTTTCAACTTCACATATCAACGCTGAATTTCATCCGGCCTACATGTTCCTTGGTCCCACCCCAGGTGAATCTTACATTTGTTCGGGTGATTTGCGTTTTCTTTCAGTTTTTTTGTCAAGGCAGAGTACCAAAGAGCATGCGTAATCCATATGGCATTGTAAAGGGCTGACATAGGGCCCTCGAGCCTCAGTAGGTAGACACTGTGCTTGTCTAAACGGGAACTTCAGTCTGGCACGCTTTCTTTACTACACTTTTCCCTATAAATTTCCTGAAATGCATGGGTCAAAGGGGGTTTCCCAAATTTTTACTGAAAACCAAATGAGGGCCCCCCTTTCTTTGAACATTAAAATTATTTACCTTCTCAGTTTATTTTTCGTGCCAAAAGAATGGCTTCAGTTTTCCCTAGGTGTAAGATAGTTTGTTGTCTACTAACCATTTGCTGCGGCTCCAGTTCATGTTAAAACATTAGAATATCTTGTGGTTTTTACCTGACACTAAAGAGCACTGTCACTGCATACGTAGGATTTGCAAATCACTGATAGCATTATTGCATAACATAAGAATAAAGGGACCCAGAATACTCCCTTTGGGGAACCCACATTTTATGGGCGGGGGGTTCTGTTTCTGTTTTGTTGATTTTGACATTT
Organism: Cherax quadricarinatus; assembly: GCF_026875155.1. NCBI lineage: Eukaryota > Metazoa > Arthropoda > Malacostraca > Decapoda > Parastacidae > Cherax > Cherax quadricarinatus. The sequence continues at coordinate 7,090 of NW_026467232.1, forward strand.
GCCCTGTTTGAAAGGTGGACTTAAACCAGTCTCAGAACCTATACTGTAGCTAAAGTTTCTTACTAAAAAAATTTGTGTTTGACAGTACAAAGGGCCTTTTTTTGCGGGTCAAAGGTTACCTCCCTAGGGGTTTTCCCTTTGACTTTCATTCTAGGAAAATCCATCAGTTTTAAAAGGGAGGTGTGGGTTTGAGGGGATCTCAAAGCCCGATTGATAGAAGGAGAATGTTGTTGTCATTAAGGCCCCTTTAACTACTTAGAATCACCGCCCCCTAGAATTTTAGATATTATCTGAGTATAAAAGGGCCTATAGTTGCTTACATCAGACCTACTTTTTTTCTGAAGATAAGTAACTCTGGGCCTCCTTAAAACCCCCGGTACGGTTTTGGGGTGATTGATAGTTTTTTATTATGTGAGAAAAGGGTTTGCAGTCGAAGCACCTTTTTTTTAGGAAACTTGGGGGGAGGGATGTTATCAGGCCTGTCTCTTAGTTGGGTTTAACCTCCCTTATTTTTTTTTTAAATAAAGTCATGAGATACACTTACCAGTTGACAACTTTTTGGGGGTTCCCCCTTTAGGGTATAGTATGTTTAAAAATTTCCCAAAGGTCTGTGTTAAAGGTATTTGATGCAGGGGAAAATTTACTTACTAGTTTTGAGAAAACGATGTGTATAGAATTAAAGCTTTTTCCACCTTAATGTTTCGTGGTACCTCATTATCGATAGTGAGTACTTGTTAGACCTATTTGGCTTAGGCTATCCCCCCAACTGTTTTAGTTGTTGCCAGAGCTTTCGGGGGTTATCTTATACCTTCTTTTTTTGGCTGGCTTTGCCTTTGCCCCTTTTATAATCTCTGTACTCTGTTCCTCCCCCTTTTGGAATTCATTTAGTGTGAAATATCCTGTCTGTTTGCTTTAAATTTTTTTACAGCTGGCCCTTGAATTTAATTTTTACTAATTTCTCAGATAAACAGGGTCAGTTCTTGTTTAATCCTAACCTCTTTAACGGGTCAATATTATCAAGGAGGTTAAAATTTGTTTTGAATTTTTTCCCCAGGCATCTTTACCCCGTGAAACTTTTTATCTTGTCCATCAAAATTTTGTGTACCTTTTTTACCATGTTTCTTTACGATTTTTCTAGTTGCCCATTTTTATTTCCTGTGTGGGCCCTATCCACCCCAGTTATTTTCCTGGGCGTAAAATGAAAGACACTAAGACCTGTGGTAATGGCTAGGTAATGTTCTCAGACGGTTACAAAGTAGTGGTCAATTAGGGGGCGGAACTGTGTGATCCGGGTTGGAGTATTAATTAGTTGAGTGTAACTTTTTTAATCCTAAAATTTTCTTTTCCCTTTTTTGCATAGCCCTTATTTTGCTGCTGAAAACAATATGAAGTCTCCCCGTAAATTGTCTCGCAATTGTTTTCAAAATCCGGACAAGACCTGGAAAATCTTCTAAAACTGGTCCTGGGTAGGGGGCGGGAACTGTTCATACAAAGGTTTGGGCTTAGGAAGCAGCACTTTTAACCCTAGAATCCCATTTATTGTTATTTAAATCAGATTTGGGTTGTAACAAATCATTCTAATGTAGGACATACTCCCCACCCTTTCGTTCCCATCAAGGTTTTTTAGTAAAACCTCACGTATTTTGACCTCGCGTCATCCGTACATCCAACCAAAATTCAGAGATGGTTATAAACTGCTGCCCAATTTTTTTAGCTAAATCCCCAACTCTGCCAAATTTTGGAAAGTATCTTGCATTGACATGAATAAAGTGAAGGCCGTTTTCATAAACAATCTAAAATCATTATTGGAATGGGGCATTTGTAAAAAAATTTGGTAAATCAACGCATCACTGCTAAAGGGTAACTGGCCAAAGTGTTTGTTACACACAAAATGAATTCTGGCACCGTTGCTTAATTGTACATACATCCATCATGCACCCACCCCTTAACCCTTTTTTCATAAAGGGGCCTTTTCTGTTTTTTTATGCGACTTTAGTACAGTTATGCCCTGTTTGGTAGTGTTTGAGATAATAATGGGTGTATTGTCTCAATTGACCTATGTTGCATTTCATATGGAGTTAAATTTTTCATTCCTATACTAAAACCCCATTGTCGCCGTCATTTTTCTTCTGTTTTGCCTCGCACAATATTTAGGTCCTGGTTAATTTGGATATCACCCCCTTAAGAGCGCTAAAATAAAGCTGTTTTCCCCCTGTTTTTGTTTGGGTATGCGGTGTTCCCCTACCTTGGGCGATATGACATTTACTTTTCTGGGGGATGGGGAACTGTTGGGCTTTTATGTCCGGGCGCGTTACTCCATTCCCTTTTCCCCCCCTGCTGATTTCTTTCTTCAGGAACGAAAGAAAATATAAAAAATAATTTTGGCAGCCGTACCCCCCCTAACCTGCCCTTTTTTACTTTCGTCTTTTATCATAACAATAATATTTTTTTTCTCTTTTTCCGGCCCCGTACACTTAGTATTTCTTTTTGCAAACACCACTGAAATTTCTTAAAATTTCCCCTTCAAAAACCCTCTTCACTGCTCCTTTTTCCCCTTTAATTCACAAAACCCCTTTCGTTAAAAACCCTTTTTCACACCCCCCTTTCCCCTTCACTTCACATTGGCTTCACCCAATTAAATTTTAACTCCTTTCCCTTCTGTAGATCAGAAAGGTTTAATCCATGGTTTTATCCTTCCAAAAACCCCCAAAATTTCCCTTTTTCGGGGGTTGATGGTGTTGTTGTCTGCCTGACCTGTTTTTTTCACTCAGCCTTTTTAAAACACTGAGGGGGAAAAAGCCCCCTACAACCTGACTTTCCTTAGTTTTTAGATATATTTTTCGTTTTCTCTATGATTCTCCCCACGAAAAATGGTCGCGAATATAGGTTTTGCTAATAAAACATTAACCCTTTCTTTTTAACTATTTACTTCTTTTTCACGACTGGCATGAGGATATCCACCTATAACCATGGAGTTTTGTACTGTTGATTTTACGATGTCTCCTATGTTTCCCCCTCGTTAGCATGGTAAGGTGAATGATGTGGTACGATATAGCTACTGTCAACAATGAACGCAGTAAAGATGAGAATTTCCTTCGCTAGTTGTACCCTTTTGGGAGTAGCGGGTGTTTTTGGTGCCGGTCAGCCATGTTTAAATGCTCAATTCTTTCCCCGTTTGGGACGAAGAAAAAAGTCCCACAGACCTGTCAATTCCCTTGGAGATTTAGTTGTCAGGTTTTTTGCCCTTTGCTTTCCCCTTAAACACAGTGCAGTTATATGGAGGTCAGTTATTTTATTGTAGGGGAAAAAGTCTCATTCTGATTCACCCTGGCGCAGGTCTGGTAATTGAATGCCGGTCCCCCCTTTTGTCTATTTAGCCTTTCGTTTGCTCACCGTCATTTTTATGTCATATAGTTTCCCTTGCATGTTGTTGCAGAAGTACTTGCAAATTTGGCCACACTGGGGTTCGGATAGGCCCGGGGGCGGAAGATATAAGCAGCCTTGTTGTGCTTGCTGCGGCGCCATGTATCAGTGTGTTACATAATGTTTTTTTTTATATAATTAAAAAAAAATTTTCATAGAAAAAGTTTAAGGGGGGGGGGGAAATTTTATTAAATATATGGTTTAATGAAAAAAGTTATTATTTTTTTATTGTTTTTTTTTTATGAAAAAATTTGTTGGGATTTAATGAGTCGCCTACCCTGGCAACCTCTGTTGACACCGAGCTCTGGGGGACCCAGCCCACAAGGGGCTTATGGGACAGATTTTCACAAATGATTGTTTTTGCAAAAAAAAACCGCCTGCATGCACATATAAAGAAAAAATTCTTAGTTTTGCAGCATATACCTGTCTTCAACTTCCCAACTTAGCCTTACCCCCTTTTGGATTTTCCCCTCAAAACCACGTGCAACCGGGACCTTTAATTTCCTGAAATATCAACGTTTTTTAGTGCCCTCCTGACCCCAAAAATTTCCCTATTCCAAGGGGGTATGTACCCCTAGTATAACTATGCAGACGGGACACTATTTCCCAGACGCTCTGAACACTGGTACTTACTGGGTGCTCTCCCACTGAAAACACCCCCAAGATCAACTCACTCAAAATCTCCCCAACACTCCCCAGAAATCTACGAATAAAAGTGGAGGTTTTGTCTTACTGTATGGGCCTGACGAGGTCATAGGGTAATCGAGGGCCTCTACAGTTTTTCCCCAGGTCTCAAATGTGAAGACACTGGGGGCGCCGTCTGCGGGGTCACGGAAAGTCTTGCCATTGGTTTGTCTGTTTAAGAAGAACGAGCTGGCCCCTTTTCAGCCCTCGTCTCTTCGTTTCAAACTGGGGCTGCCTTTCCCCCCAGTAACTTACCTATGTTTGCCTCATTATCCCCTATACTACCTATGTTAAGGCTTAGATCACATTTTTATTACTACAGGGTCTCAAAAATCCTAATATTAGTGTACCCAGTAAAGTACCTACCCCTTTCCCCTAAGAGTAAATCAAAATAAATAACCTTACCAACAATCCATGCCAAACGAGAGGAATGCTGTTTTTTGGGTGGGGTAAAAGGGGCCACCCAAACCAGGGGTCCCATACGGCCAGCTGGATCTGTCCTGTGGAATTTTTAGGGACCAAAAAATTTCCAAAATTATTTTATTATTATTATTATTTTTATTATTTTTATTATTTTTAAATTTTTATTATGGCATCAAGAGTGAAGACTCTTAGGGGTTTTAATGAATACCGCATCCCAGCACAGTGTGTAATTTTATTTAGGTACGGGTGTACACAATTTTAATTATCAAGACTGCATTAAAATTACAATAATTTTAAAAACACTTAAAATTTTTGGAAAGTTTCCAGACATAATAAGGAGATGTCGGGAGAATGTAAACAAAACTGGGGGGGCTGCTGCGACCAATTAGAAAAACAGTGGGGGAGCCCTATACAATTTCGGTCATAATTTGAAATGTCCGTATTTGCGGAACACCGCAAAACGGGCCCACTGTACTACAGTACCGCCAATCTGAATTTGCTTGTAAATTTCTAGTCATAAGCAGTGCCAAAAATTTGGGACTTTATCACAAAATGCCAAAAATTTACTGTACTGTTATTCATTTTTTTTATATTTTATTTGGGGTTTTTTAATGCCAGAGACATTTAAAAAAAATTTATTTTAAGGTATTAGGAGGAGAAACATTACATTACAATGATGGAAACTGCCCTAGGTTGCTTTTTTTTTTTTTTTATAATATAAATTTTCATGTAAAAATTTTTGTATGGTTTGGCCACACTAATCAAGCAAACTTTTTCCAGTTCCTCAGTAATCTGGGACTAAATTTTGGGTGCATAATTTCAATTTTTATCATTACCACTCAATCATTATCTGACTAAATTTCATCATTGTATACCAGAAAATTTTGCAGATAGTTAAAATCACAGCAGCAAACCAGTGGAGGGGAAAGATGATGAGAAGGGAAATGTGCAGAAAGTCTCAAAATTTATAGGGTTTAACCCCCCTAAAAGGGGCCCCAAAGTATATATATTTTCTCTACCCTAGTGCCCCACTTTTTTGAGAGAAAAAAAATTGTTTTTTTTTTAAAGGGGAAAAAAAAGCATTGGTACCCCCGGATCCCAATTATTTTAATATGGAGCACGTGAGTGCTCATACCCATTCTCTCATGTCTAGGCAAAACAGGGTTTCTGGGAATGTTTAATGTATGACAAAAAAATTTTAATATACTTTTGGGGCATGCGGGAAAAACATATATAACGTTGGACCCTTTATGGGTTAAATTAAGTTTATTCAACCTAACCACTCTGTAATTGGCAAAACCCCTAATCCGGACACTAAAGGTCTAGTGTGCCGGATTAGGATGGCCGACCAGATTTTTAAATAT
>NW_026467233.1:0-13047 GCF_026875155.1 Cherax quadricarinatus
GAACTACATGACTTGGTGACTCTTGACCACTGGGGCGCAACCAACTTAATATTAATGAATCTTTGGATGACCAAAGAGACATGAACTACTTAAATTTGTGTGATAACTTTTCAGACGTCTTTACTGATATTCCAGGTGTTACCTCCAGGTAGTCCATAAGATTGATTTAGTGAGGACAATCCTATCAAACGAAAATTATACCCAGTTCCAGTTCACCTTAGGGATGCATTTGACCGAGAGGTAGACAAATTATTAAAACTAAAGATCATTGAACCATCAGTATCTTCATATTGTTCACCAGTAGTCATGGTTAAGAAGGAGGATAATTCATATAGACTTGCTATTGACTTCAGAGGCCTTAATGCTATAACTCGATGGGATGCTGAGCCTATGCCCTTAATAGATAGCAATCTACACAAATTTTATGATGCTTCCTTTTCAGAGATTGATATTGCGCAGGCATATCATCAAGTAATGTTAGATCCTTCTTCTAAGCAGTACACCGCTTTTCCTACACACCAAGGACTGATGCAATATAGAACTATGCCCTTCGGTTTGGTAACTGGCTGTGAGACTGATGAGAAAGGTCTTGGGTAATATGCCAAATTTTTCAGTTTATTTTGATAACATTTACGTAATGACATGGGGCGAGCATATCCAAACATTAACATCAGTTTTACGTAGGTTACGCTCACATGGCCTCACTGCCAAGCCGAAGAAATGCTTCCTTGGGTATAACAAAATTAGATATCTTTGACTGATACTTTCTAATAACTCTCTGCAGCCTCTCCCCAGTAAGATCAAAGCTTTATTAGAATTTAAATTCCCCAAAACCAAAAAGCTCATGCGTAGCTTTCTTGGTTCTGTAAATTTTTATGCGCGGTTTATCCCGAACCTTACTGATCTTACAGGCATCTTATCTGACTTCCTTAAAAAGTCTGTGAAGGAACCTCTTGAACTTTCCGACGTAGCTCGGGAAAAGTTTAATGAGATTAAAAGTATCTTTTCGAAAGACCCTATACTTAAGATTCCAGATATTAATAAAACATTTTGTTTGAGAACTGATGCCTCCAATACTGGCTTAGGTGCGGTGTTACTACAATACCATGATGGTACTCCCTTCCCTGTATGCTTCCTAAGCTGGAAACTCCTTCCCGCAGAAACGAGATACACCACCATAGAAAAGGAATGTTTGGCCCTTGTGTGGGGTATCTCCAAACTTAAATTTTATTTGCTGGGAAAATAAACCACGAACCTTTGATATACCTAGAAACTTTTAAGGGAACCAACAGTCGCCTCTTGAGGTGGACATTGGCACTCCAGGCTTTTAAGTTCCATATTGTATATATCAATGGTTCATCCAAATATTTCTCTGACTGGTTAAGTCGTGACAGTCAGTAGAAGATTTCTTGCCTTACACGACTTCCTTATGTTAAAACTTTTTCCTCGCCTATTCTTCTTATACTCCTTGACTATAAGTCTTGTATGGGGGAGTGTGAGGAAAAGTTCAATAGATAGGAGTAGCGAGGGAGTATATTTTAAACAATAGTTTCATTGCCGGCTACTGTTTAAGGTAGGGTAAATCAAGCCCCCCACTATTCCTGCCTTTTTTCCCCCACCCCAAAAGTGATAGTTTTGAATGCCGCTGCTTGTTAAGGTAGGGTCAGTCTAGCTCCCACTATCCCTTCCCCTCCTTCTTCCCCCCCCCCCCCCCCCAAAAGGGTGACGTGGGGGGCTCTGTCCAAACAGTAATCATTAGACTCACAGCTCCCCAGCACTACTGTAAGTACATGCCTGCCTTGTATTCTAGTGGATTTATTGGTTAAAGCTTCACTTTTGACCAATAATAAACTAGTCCTTTCAGTCTTGCTCTAATTGACTATTGTAATAATCACCACATCTTTTAGGTATTGTACTCATCATGGAAGTGATTTCTTAAGCAGTGAGTACCTGGTCTATCTTTTCAGCTTGGTTTGACAGAGAGGGTCACCTGTCAATCAACGAGAAAAACTGTTTGGAGACGGACTAACGTCCTGGAGACGTCCCATTTTGGATTTAATTACCTGTGCACCTGTATGAAATTGCAGGACGTAACCCCACATCATTGCAGCGGTAAAGAACCTGCTTTCCTGTCATCGGGATATAATACTCACGGCTATACGTGAAGAACTAGCCAGTGGGTCGTAACCAACACCTGGACCCCCCCCCCATCACAGCAACGGCAAACGATTTCAACAACAGTGTCACCAACACCAGACAACCCCTTATATATTAGCGTTGAATTCAGTTATTTATTTTTTTAACATTTTCATTTTTTAATGTAGGATTAATATTTCATATTTAAGTGTTTTATTTTTTTATATTTTTCTATATAATAAAGTTTATGTCTGTCTGTTATTATTTCTTTTCTATTCTTTAATTTTCCTGAGGAGGTTTCCAGCCTGAGTAATACTGTCTGAATTTTATTACAGGGCTGAGTAAGCCTTCACAATATTTTAATATATATATTATATAATATATATATATAATATATATATATATATATATATTTAAATATAAACATATTATATATATATAAAAAATTAATATATAATATATATATTATTATTATTTTATATATATATATATATATAATTATATTTTATATATATAAGTTTATAATTAGGTTGAGTGCATTGTTTTTTCTCTCTCTCTCTCTCTCTCTCTCTCTCAAATATCCCCTGTTCCCACCGAAACAAAACTCAGCAATATTTTTAAACCTCGGGCGTTACAAATATGGTCAAGAGCTAAACTTAATAACCTTTGGACACACGCACGAAGGACGTCGGAAATATTTTAGCGAGTTTGTGTGATCGACGAAACGTTCGGAAATTCACCAGAGTCCAAGATGATGGTAAGGGAGGAGATACCACTGGTTTCTACCACCTCCAGCAGCACCAACAACAAAACCAGATCTACTTGAACCAGCACTAACAGCATCGTCAGCATTAATACCACCACCCCACTAGCACACCAACACCAGTACCACCACCCCACTAGCACGACCAACATCAGTACCACCACCCCACTAGCACAACCAACACCAGTACCACCACCCCCACTAGCACGAAACCCAACACCATTACCACCACCCCACTAGCACAACCAACACCAGTACCCCCACCCCACTAGCACGACCAACACCAGTACCACCACCCCACTAGCACGACCCAAAATCAGTACCACCACCCCACTAGCACGACCCAAAATCAGTACCAACCACCCCTAGCACGACCAACACCAGTACCACCACCCACTAGCACAACCAACAAACCCGTAACCACCACCACCACTAGCACGACCAACACCAGTACCACCACCCCACTAGCACGACCAACATCAGTACCACCACACCCACTAGCACGACCAACATCAGTACCACCCCCACTAGCACAACCAACACCAGTACCACACCCCACTAGCACGACCAACACCAGTACCACCACCCCACTAGCACGACCCAAAAACCAGTACCACCACCCCCCTACACGACCAACATCAGTACCACCACCCCACTAGCACAACCAACACCGTACCACCACCCCACTAGCACGACCAACACCAGTACCACCACCCCACTAGCACAACCAACAAACCCGTACCACCACCCCACTAGCACGACCAACACCAGTAACCACCACCCACTAGCACGACCAACATCAGTACCACCACCCCACTAGCACAACCAACACCAGTACCACCACCCACTAGCACGACCAAAAAACCAGTACCACCACCCCACTAGCACAACCAACACCAGTACCACCACCCCACTAGCACGACCCAAAACCAGTACCACCACCCCACTAGCACAACCAACACCAGTACCCCCCCACCCCCCCTAGCACACCAACACCAGTACCACCACCCCACTAGCACGACCAACACCAGTACCACCCACCCCATTACACGACCAACACCAGTACCATCACCCCACTAGCACAACCAACACCAGTACACCACCCCACTAGCACGACCAACGCCAGTACCACCACCCCACTAGCACAACCAACACCATACCACCACCCCACAGCACGACCAACACCAGTACCACCACCCCACTAGCACGACCAACACCAGTACCACCACCCCACTAAACACGACCAACACCAGTACCACAACCCCACTAGCACAACCAACACCAGTACCACCACCCCACTAGCACAACCAACACAAGTACCACCACCCCCCCTAGCAAACCAACACCAGTACCACCAAACCCCCCTAGCACAACCAACACCAGTACCACCCACCCCACGAAGCACAAAACCAACACCAGTACCATCACCCCCACAAAACACAACCCAAAACCAGTACCACCCCCCACTAGCACAACCAACAACCAGTACCACCACCCCACTAGCCCCAACCAACACCAGTACCAACCGCCCCCCTAGCACCCAAACCCAAAACCAGTACCACCACCCCACTAGCACAACCAACACCAGTACCACCACCCCACTAGCAAACCAACCACAGTACCACCACCCCACTAGCACAACCAACGCCAGTACCACCACCCCTCTAGCACAACCAACAACAGTACCATCACCCCGCTAGCACAACCAACGCCAGTACCACCACCCCTCTAGCACAACCAACACCAGTACCATCACCCCGCTAAACACAACCAAACCAGTACCACCACCCCTCTAGCACAACCAACACCGTACCACCACCCCACTAGCACAACCAACAACCATACCACCCCCCCCACTAGCACAACCAACACAAGTAAACACCACCCCACTAGCACAACCAACACCAGTACCCACCACCCCACTAGCAACAACCAACACCAGTACCACCACTCCACTTGCACAATCAACGCCATACCACCACCCCACTAGCACAAACCCAAAGCCAGTACCACCACCCCACTAGCACACCCAACACCAGTACCATCACCCCACTAGCAAACCAACACCAGTACCACCACCCCCACTAACACAACCAACACAAGTACCACCACCCCACTAGCACAACCAACACAAGTACCACCACCCCACTAGCCCCAACCAACACCAGTACCACCACCCACTAGCACAACCAACACAAGTACCACCACACCACTAGCACAACCAACACCAGTACCATCACCCCGCTAGAACAACCAACACAAATGCCACCACCCCACTAGCACAACCAACACCAGTACCACCACCCCACTAGCACAACCAACACCAGTACCACCACCCCACTAGCACAACCAACACCAGTTCCACCACCCCACTAGCACAACCAACACCAGTACCATCACCCCGCTAGAACAACCAACACAAGTACCACCACCCCACTAGCACAACCAACACCAGTACCACCACTCCGCTAGCACAACCAACACCAGTACCACCACCCCTGGCTGCCTTCAAGAGAGAGCTGGACAGATACCTAAAGTCGGTGCCGGATCAGCCGGGCTGTGGCTCGTACGTCGGACTGCGTGCGGCCAGCAGTAACAGCCTAGTTGATCAGGCCCTGATCCATCGGGAGGCCTGGTCGTGGACCGGGCCGCGGGGGCGTTGATCCCCGAAATAACCTCCAGGTAACCTCCAGGTAACCAGGTAACCCCACTAGCACAACCAACACAAGTACCACCACCCCATTAGCACAACCAACACCAGTACCACCACCCCACTAGCACAACCAACACCAGTGCCACCACCCCACTAGCACAACCAACACCAGTACCACCACTCCGCTAGCACAACCAACGCCAGTACCACCCACCCCACTAGCACAACCAACACCCAAATTTCTACCACCCCATTTGCACAACCAACACCATTTCCATCACCTCACTAGCACAACCAACACCAGTACCACCACCCCACTACCCCAACCAACACCCTACCAAACCCCCCACTAGCACAACCAACGCCATACCACCACCACTAGAAAAACCAACGCCAGTACCACCATCCCACTAGCACAACCAAACGCCAGTACCACCACCCCACTATCACAACCAAAAACCCCGTACCACCACCCCACTACACAACCAACACCAGTACCACCACCCCACTAGCACAACAACCACCAGTACCACCACCCCACATAGCACAAACAACACTAGTACCACCACCCCACTAGCGCAAACAACGCCAGTACCACACCCCACTAGCACGACCAAACACAGTACCCACCACCCCACTAGCACGACCAACACCAGTACCACCACCCCTCTAGCACAAAACCCAAAACCAGTACCACACCCCCACTAGCACAACCAACACAATACCCCCCACCCCACTAGCACAACCAACACCAGTACCACACCCCACTAGCACAACCAACACAAGTACCACCACCCCACTAGCACAACCAACACCAGTACCACCACCCCACTAGCACAAACCAAAACCAGTACCACCACCCCACTACCAACCAACGCCAGAACAACACCCCAATAGCACAACCCAAAGCCAGTACCACCACCCCACTACAAAACCAACACCATAAACCACCACCCCCATTTTCACAACCAACGCCAGTACCACCACCCCACTAGCACAAACCAACCCAGTACCAACCCCCCCACTACTACAACCAACGCCAGTACCACCACCCCACTAGCACAACCACACCAGTACCATCAAACCCCACTAGCACAACCAAAAACCAGTACCATCACCCCACTAGCACAACCAACACCAGTACCCCCACCCCACTAGCACAACCAACGCCCGTACCCCCACCCCTCTAGCGCAACCAACACCATACCACACCACCTAGCACAACCCAACACCAAATACCATCACCCCACTAGCACAACCAACACCAGTACCCACCACCCCACTAGCACAACCCAACGCCAGTACCCCCACCCCCCTAGCCAAGACCAACACCATACCACCCCACACTAGCACAACCAAACGCAGTACCACCACCCCTCTAGCCACAACCAACACCAGTACCACCACCCCTCTAGCACAACCAACACCATACCACCACCCCTCTTTGCCAACCAACACATGTACACCACCCCTCTAGCACAACCAACCAGTACCACCACCCTACTAGCACAACCAACACAAGTACCACCACCCCACAAGCGAACCAACACCAGTACCCACCACCCCACTACACAACCAACGCCCGTACCACCACCATACTAGCACGACCAACACCAGTACCACCACCACCCCAAGCACAACCAACACCAATACCACCACCCCACTAGCACAACCAACACCATACCACCAACCCACTAGCACAACCAACGCCAGTACCCCCCACCCCACTAGCACAACCAACACCAGTACCACAACCCCACTAGCACAACCAACACCAATACCTCCACCCCACTAGCAACAACCCAAAACCAGTACCCACCCCACTAGCACAACCAACACCAGTAACCACCAGCCACTAGCACAACCAACAGCAGTACCACCACCCCACAGCGCAACCAACACCATACCACCACCCCACTAGCACAACCAACACCAGTACCCCACACCACTGCACACCACACCAGTACCACCACCCCCCAAGCACCCAAACCCAAAACCAGTACCATCACCCCACTAGCACAACTAACACCAGTACCACCACCCCACTAGCAAAAAACCAACACCAGTACCACCACCCACCCAGCACAACCAACACCAGTACCACCACCCCTCTAAACACAATCAACACCAAATACCACCACCCCACTAGCACAACCAACACCAGTACCACCACCCCACTAGCACAACCAACACCAGTACCACCCCCCACTAGCACAACCAACGCCAGTACCACCACCCCTCTAGCACAAAAACACCAGTACCACCCCCCCGCTAGCACAACCAACACCAGTACCACCACCCCACTAGCACACCAACACCAGTTCCACCACCCCACTAGCACAACCAACACCAGTACCACACCCCCGCAGAACAACAACACAAGTACCACCACCCCACTAGCACAACCAAACACCAGTACCCCACCCCCCCGCTAGCACAACCAACACCAGTACCACCACCCCGGCTGCCTTTAAGAGAGGCGGACGATACCTAAAGTCGGTGCCGGATCACGGGGGGCACGTACGTCGACTGCGTGAGGCAGCGTAACAGCCATGATCAGGCCAGATCCATCGGGAGGTGGTCGTGGACCTGGCCGCGGGGCGTTGATCCCGAAATAACCTCCAGTAACCTCCCCGGTAACCAGGTAACCCCACTAGCACAACCAACACAATACCACCACCCCATTAGCACAACCAACACCAGTACAACCCCACAAACACAACCAACAACAAGTACCACCACCCCATTAGCACAACCAAACACCAGTTACCACACCCACTAGCACAACCAACACCAGTCCACCACCCACTAGCACAACCAACACCAGTACCACCCCTCCCCAGCACAAACCCAACGCCAGTACCACACCCCACTAGCACAACCAACACAATTACCACCACCCCATTAAACACAACCAACACCAGTACCACACCTCACTAGCACAACCAACACCAAATACCACCACCCCATACCACAACCAACACCATAACCACCACCCCACTAGCACAACCAACGCCAGTACCACCACCCACTAGCACAACCAACGCCAGTACCACCATCCCACCAGCACAACCAACGCCAAGTTTCCACCACCCCACTAACACAACCAACACCAGTACCACACCCCACTAGCACAACCAACACCAGTACCACCACCCACTAGCACAACCAACACCAGTACCACCAACCCCACTAGCACAAACCCAACACCATACCACCACCCCTCTAGCACAATCAACACCAGTACCACCACCCCACTAGCACAACCAACACCAGTACTCACCCCACTAAACACAACCAACACCAGTACCACCACCCCCACTAGCACAACCAACGCCAGTACCACCACCCCCTCTAGCACAACAAACACCAGTACCATCACCCCCCGCTAGCACAACCAAAACCATAACAACCAACCCCCACTAGCACAACCAACACAAGTACCACCACCCCCCACTAGCCACAATCAACACCAGTACCACCACCCACTAGCACAACCAACACCAGTACCACCACTCCACTAGCACAACCACCGCAGTACACCCACCACCCCACTAGCACAACCAACGCCAGTACCACCACCCCACTAGCACACCCAACACCAGTACCATCACCCCCCAATAGCACAAACCAAAACCAGTACCACCACCCTACTAGCACAACCAACACAAATACCACCACCCCACAAACACAACCAACACCAGTACCCACCACCCCACTAGCACAACCAACACCAGTACCATAAACCCCCTAGCACAACCACACCAGTACCACCAACCCACTAGCACAACGAACACAAGTACCACCACCCCACTAGGGACAAAGAACACCAGTACCACCCCCCCCACTAGCACAACCAACACCAGTACCACCACTCCCTAGCACAACCAACGCCAGTACCACCACCCACCCAGTAAAACAAAAAGTACCACCACCCCACTAGCACAACCAACACAAGACCACACCCCATTAGCACATGAAGACCCAGTACAACACCCCACTAGCAAACCCAAAACCCGTACCACCACCCCACTACCACAACCAACACCATACCACCAAACCCCACTAAATAACCAAGGCCAGTACCACCACCCCACTAGCACAACCCAAAGCCAGTACCACCACCAACTAGCACAACCAACGCCAGTACCACCACCCCACTATCACAACCAACGCCAGTACCCACCACCCCACTAGCACAACCAACACCAGTACCACCACCCCACTAGCACAACCAACACCAGTACCACCCCCCCAACTAACACAACCAACACCAGTACCACCACCCCACTAACACAACCAAAACCAGTACCCACCACCCCAACTAGCGCAACCAACCCAGTACCACCACCCCACTAGCACAACCAACACCATACCACCACCACCACTAGCACAACCAACACCAGTACCACCACCCCCCCTAGCACAACCAACACCAGTACCTACCCCACGAGCACACCAACCCATACCACCCCCACTAGCCAACCAACACCAGTACACCAACCCCACTAGCACACCAACACCAGTAACCAAACCACCCCACTAGCACAACCCAAAACCAGTAAACCAGCACCCACTAGCACAACCAACACCCAGTACCACCACCCCACTAGCACAACCAACACCGATAGCACCACCCCCACAGCACAACCAACACCATACCACCCCCTCACTAGCACCAACCAACAAACCCGTACACCACCCCCCCTAGCACAACCAACACCAGTACCAGCACCTCACAGCACAACCAACACCATACCACCACCCCACTAGCACAACCAAAACCAGTACCAGCACCCACTAGCACAACCAACACCAGTACCACCACCCCCCTAGCACAACCAACACCAGTACCATCACCCACTAGCACAACCAACACCAGTACCACCACCCCACAGCACAACCAAAACAGTACCACCACCCCACTAGCACAACCAACACCAGTAAACCCCCACCACTATTAAACTAGCACACAGCACAAGTATCATCGCCATGACAACTCAAAAACCACGTTCCCACCCCTACCCTATTAGACCATCAACTGAACTACAACAAATGTTAATACCACCACTAATGCTACGTCCATTACACCAGCAGCACCCCTAACACCACGATCATCCCCACACCCGTCATCATGCTAGAGTGCTCGTCCGCCACTAGTACGTATACTTTCTATATTTTAAACTATTTATTTATATTTAAATCTCAGTGAGTACTGTGACTAACCTCATAGCATGGTAAGATAAAAACAAGTTGCAGTGCTCTTTCCCCTTTTTTAAAGCTTATAAATATATATATAAAAATATTATATATAATAATATAAATAATATATATATATATTTGTGTGTGTGTGTATGTATGCAAGGAAATATCTGTAAATTTGGGTAGGGGAGGTTCTTTAAAAAACTGGAAAGGCCAATTTCACATCTGTAGTTACGGGATTGTGGGTTAGTCCAGTGAGAATCATTTAGCTTTCACCTCTACATTGAAATAAATGTTTTTGTGCGATAATAAAATGCTGGCAAGGCATAATTCACAATACGTGGTAGTAGATGATGGCCCAAGTGGTGCAGATCCAGGATTGAAAGAACAATTATTTTGAACTGGAAATCAGTGTTGAATCTAAAAAGTCTGCTTCGCCTGTCTCTTCCTTATAATAGAAAGCTTCAGGAGGTCTCAACGCATGTTATTCTAGTAATATAAAAACGTATACAGACAAATATGAACGCTTATATAGATACTACTTCTAGCATGTTCATTGGAATTATAAATACATAGCTGGCATATATTATAAATGCATATCAAGAATTATAGGAAAATATAAAGGAATGCATTACAGGTGTATATGTATATATTATAATTATAGGAATGCATTGAAAGTTAGTGCAGTATATAAGTGTGTAGAATGCAAGTCTCAATACCATGGCTAAAACATATAACACTGGTTATAAATGACCATAATTTTTAAAGGGGTGGACCGGTAAGCCAGCGAAGGCCTCGGTCAGAGAACCAAAAGCTCCAAAGGCGGGTCATCATCTGACTAAGACCCGCGTCAGGAAACATTTGTGCTGTTTCCTGACGAACCTTACCTAACCTAACCTAACCATGGCTAAAACGGTTGACAGCTAACTGACAAATTAAGTTACTGAGTTGTGACTTGATAATTCAAGCCGGACCCAAATGTGAATTCCAAAGGCGTACTGTTGACAACAGTGAGATAAAAACAGACTGAGAAAATGTGTCCATTAGTACAAACGTTTCGCTTTGTGTATTGCTTTATTAAGTCTCTTGGTAAAGCTCTACATAGAGCAAAACGTACAGATTAAAGCAACTTGCTGCTTTCCCCTTCATTCATAGCAATTCTTTTTGCCCTGTCGTGTCATGATCACTTGTTTTATAAATATGGTAGAAAGCCCTCAGCCACAGCTTACGAAGTGACATTTAATTTCGTACCGTGTGGACCAGTAAGGCAGTGGGAATCCTCGGTCAGATGAGCAAAAATTCCTAGGTTCGGGACGTCATTTGACCCACGTCAGGAGGAAATGTCAAATTTCTCCTGACAAATAAAATGACAACAAAACTGCAAGCTGCAACGAAACTAAAGGTACAGAACCTGATTTAGTTGTGACAGCGTTTCGCTTTGTTCTGATTTTACTTATTATAAACCAGGAAAAGTGTTAAATCCGTATGGGGCATAGAACGCACGGGGTATGGGAGGCAATCAGGTCCTCTCCTTGGATAGGGGAAATATTCAGCATCATCAAGGTACCTCCACAGAGGGATTAGTTTGCGTAGATTATTGTACTTTCTTCAGTACTACTGATGGCATTACGCTTATGCAACCAAAGATGAGGGCGACTATGGCATGGTTAGTAAGTTTATTCAGGCAACCTGGGACCTATTGGTAATTCCCCTTACGGCTGGTGGAGAGCTGTTGAACAGTCTTGGACCCCGGACACTTACTCTGTTTTCTCTGTGTACCATTGGCGCCCCTACTTTTCACTAGGTGTATGAGGCAGGCGATGCAACATACCCCCCAGTGAAAAGTATGGGCGCCATTGGTACACTAAGAGAAAACACAATAAATGTCCGGGGCCCAAGACTGTTCAACAGCCTCCCACCAGCCATAAGGCAAATTGCCAATAGACCCCTAGTTGCCTTCAAGAGGGAGCTGGACAGATAGTCAGTGCCGGGCTGTGGTTCATACGTTGGACTACGTGCGGCCAGCAGTAACAGCCTCGTTGATCAGGCCCCGGTCAATGACCAGGAGTTCTGGTTATTGACCGGTCCGCGAGGGCGTTGATCCCCGGAATACCCTCCAGGTAGACTCCAGGTAGCACATGTGTAGACTCGTTACCTAATATTCTTGTAGCCCAGTTAATTTCTGTGGTTCAAGTTTTTTTAATCTGATAAGGTCACCGGGTTCAACGGAATAGAAAAACACAGAGGTTAATAACCCCGGTAATCCCTTTAAAGCCATACGTGTAGTTTATTT
>NW_026467234.1:0-12500 GCF_026875155.1 Cherax quadricarinatus
TTCCCAAAAAAAGAATAACTTTTAAACTGACATTTTCCCTTTATTGAAGGCTGTTGTTGATAAATGGAAGACAGGGGGAAGGAGAGGGGAAGAGAGGTTATTTTTTGGGAAAGGGGGAATCCCCTCCAAAGGTCTAGGTCCTTGGGGTCATTTCCCCTAGATAAATATAGATTTACATGCAGAAAAGAATGCCAAATAAATGTAAAGCACTAATAAAATGTATAAATGAACATTGGTAATAGAGGTAGTTGATGAGTGGAACAGTCTGCCTAGTAGGGTGATCGAAGCTAAAACATTGGGTAGTTTCAAATTTAGGTTGGATAAATACACGAGTGAGAGGAGTTGGATTTGAGTCGGACTTGCACCTGAGCTTATTGCTTGAGTAGCATTTGTTCTGTTAGTGGGTTGTATTTGTGAAGGACTGGCCTAGTATGGGCCAGCAGGCCTGTTGCAGTGTTCCTACTTTCTTAAGTTCTTATTTACCATCACACTTACCAGTAGGGTGATCGAGGCTAGGACCTTGGGTAGTTTTTAAGAAGAGATTGGACAAATATATGAGTTGGAGGAGCTGAGTTTGATTTGTGTCATTGGGTACGGGAGTAAATTCTTGGGTAGCTTTGGGTAGAGGTCATTTTGATAAGGACCTGCCTTGTATGGGCCAATAGACCTGCAGTGTTCTTCCATTGTTATGTTCTTAGTGGGAAGGATTGTAAAGGACCTGCCTAGTATGGGCCAGCAGGCCTTTCTGCAGTGTTCCTTCTTTCTTATGTTCTTATTGGAGATTTGTTTGTGTGAGGGAGGGATGGGAAGTTTATTGTTGGAGAATATGACACTAATATCAACTCTATGGCATATTTATCTATCACAATTCAACTAATATGACATAATAAGCAATATTAATAACATAGAGACATGGAATATACTCTAGAATGAATAAAGTAACTCATTACGTATGTCACGAGAGGTGTTGTGTTGTTGTTGGGTATATAAGGGCCACTGAGTGTAAGCCGTCCATAATGGTGGTGAAGCAGCAGCTGAGGCGGCGGTGTTTTCTGTAGCCCTATATAACTCCAACAACACTGGAGAAGTTGATAGAATCGCTGAATCACTAAAGAAGGAACCCTCTACCACCATCACTACGACCTTCTATCACTATTACAACTGTTACCACCATCACTACTACCTTCTACCACTATCAAAACTGCTTCCACTCTACCACCACCACCACCACCACCACCACCACCACCTTTGTATTTTTCTACAATCTTTTTCATAAATTATGTGTTTCTCACATTCTTTACCAAAAGGCTGGCACTAGAAGCTTTCTTTGGAGCCATGGAAGCTTACTTAGCACTTGCAAGCACTAAAATCAATGGAATATTATGAAATATTTCGTAGGAACAAGTGAAGGGACTGTCGCTCATTGGTAAACAATGGCACACTGGCCGGGAAGGCAGACCCAGGCGGCTCAGAGCGTGAGTACCTGTCCCGGACGAAGGACGATTAGCGAGTTAACGGACCATTTGCGAGCCAATGTTTAGACGAAATAACAGGACTATTTCCGAAATGGACGACTTTCAGGCCGGACGATTATTGAGGGACCACTGTATATATATATAAATATATTTTTTTTTCAACAAGTCGGCCATCTCCCACTGAGGCAGGGTGACCCAAAACAGAAAGAAAATCTCCAAAAAGAAAATACTTTCATCATTCAACACTTTCACCACACTCACACATAATTACTGTTTTCGCAGAGGCACTCAGAATACAACTGTTTAGAAGCATATACGTATAAAGATACACAACATATCCCTCCAAACTGCCAATATCCCAAACACCTCCTTCAAAGTGCAGGCATTCTACTTCCCATTTCCAGTACTCAAGTCCGACTATATGAAAATAACCGGTTTCCCTGAATCCCTTCACTAAATATTACCCTGCTCACACTCCAACAGATCGTCAGGTCCCAAGTACCATTTGTCTCAATTCACTGCTATCTAACACGCTCACGCACGCTTGCTGGAAGTCCAAGCCCCTCTCCCACAAAACCTCCTTTACCCCCTCTTTCCAACCCTTTCGAGGACGACCCCTACCTCGCCTGCCTTCCCTTATAGATTTATATGCTTTCCATGTCATTCTACTTTGATCCATTCTCTCTAAATGACCAAACCACCTCAACAACCCCTCTTCTGCCCTCTGACTAATACTTTTATTAACTCCACACCTTTTCCTAATTTCCACACTCCGAAATTTCTGCATAATATTTACACCACACATTGACCTTAAACAGGACATCTCCACTGCCTCCAACCATCTCCTCACTGCTGCATTTACCACCCAAGCTTCACACCCATATAAGAGTGTTGGAACTACTGTACTTTCATACATTCCCTTCTTTGCCTCCATAGATGTTTTTTGACTCCACATATACCTCAACGCACCACTCACCTTTTTTTCCCTCATCAATTCTATGATTAACCTCATCCGTCATAAATCCATCCGCCGACACGTCAACTCCCAAGTATCTGAAAACATTCACTTCTTCCATACTCCTCCTCCCCAATTTGATATCCAATTTTTCTTTATCTAAATCATTTGATACCCTCATCACCTTACTCTTTTCTATGTTCACTTTCAACTTTCTACCTTTACACACATTCCCAAACTCATCCACTAACCTTTGCAATTTTTCTTTAGAATCTCCCATAAGCACAGTATCATCAGCAGAAAGTAACTGTGTCAATTCCCATTTTGAATTTGACTCCCCTAAATTTAATCCCACCCCTCTCCCGAACACCCTAGCATTTGTAGATGAATGGTTCAGAGAACCGACATGTTGATAAATTAGACACATGTGCAACTCTTGGGTATCTTTATTGAGGAAACGTTTCGCCACACAGTGGCTTCATCAGTCCATACAAAGGAGAATCTTGAAGAACAGGAGGAGAATGAGGTAATCAGTCCCTCAACCTTGAGTCGATGTGGTCAGTCCGTCAATCTTGAATAGAATACGGCATACGTGCTGAGAAGGAGCTTATAAACCGTTGGCAGGAGAGGTGCAGCAGTCATAGGTCGTGTAATATTTGTTCAATGTTGAAGTAGGTCGTGCCCAAGAATTAGGTAAGCGAAGAATTCCCAAGTATTAAGATCCCAAGAAGTTGCAGTGTCTGACAGGTTTGTAGATGAATGTGTCTAATTTATCAACATGTCGGTTCTCTGAACCATTCATCTACAAAAACCCGTCAGACACTGCAACTTCTTGGGATCTTAATACTTGGGAATTCTTCGCTTGCTAATTCTTGGGCACGACCTACTTCAACATTGAACAAATGTTACAACGACCTATGACTGCTGCACCTCTCCTGCCAACGGTTTATAAGCTCCTTCTCAGCACGTATGCCGTATTCTATTCAAGATTGATGGAGTGACCACATCGACTCAAGGTTGAGGGACTGATTACCTCATTCTCCTCCTGTTCAAGATTCTCCTTTGTATGGACTGATGAAGCCACTGTGTGGCGAAACGTTTCCTCAATAAAGATACCCAAGAGTTGCACATGTGTCTAATTTACCACCCTAGCATTTACTTCCTTAACAACCCCATTTATAAATATATTAAACAACCATGGTGAAATTACACATCCCTGTCTAAGACCTACTTTTACCGGGAAGTAGTCTCCCTTTCTTCTACACACCCTAACCTGAGCCTCACTATCCTCATAAAAACTCTTTACAGCATTTAATAACTTACCACCTATTCCATATACTTGCAACATCTGCCACATTGCTCCTCTATCCACTCTATCATATGCCTTTTCTAAATCCATAAATGCAATAAAAACTTCCCTACCTTTATCTAAATACTGTTCACATATATGTTTCAATGTAAACACTTGATCTACACATCCCCTACCCACTCTGAAACCTCCTTGCTCATCTGCAATCCTACATTCTGTCTTACCTTTAATTCTTTAAATTATAATCCTACCATACACTTTTCCTGGTATACTCAGTAAACTTATTCCTCCATAATATTTACAATCTCTTTTGTCCCCTTTCCCTTTATATAAAGGGACTATACATGCTCTCCGCCAATCCCTAGGTACCTTCCCCTCTTTCATACATTTATTAAACAAAATTACCAACCACTCCAACACTATATCCCCCCCTGCTTTTAACATTTCTGTCATGATCCCATCAGTTCCAGCTGCTTTACCCCCTTTCATTCTACGTAATGCCTCACGTACCTCCACCACACTTACATTCTGCTCTTCTTCACTCCTAAAAGATGGTATACCTCCCTGGCCAGTGCATGAAATTACCACCTCCCTTTCTTCCTCAACATTTAAAAGTTCCTCAAAATATTCTCGCCATCTACCTAATACCTCCCTCTCCCCATCTACTAATTTCCCTACTCTGTTTTTACGGACAAA
Organism: Cherax quadricarinatus; assembly: GCF_026875155.1. Lineage (NCBI taxonomy): Eukaryota > Metazoa > Arthropoda > Malacostraca > Decapoda > Parastacidae > Cherax > Cherax quadricarinatus. Next base: position 4,436 of record NW_026467234.1, read on the forward strand.
TCCATACTTTCCCTAGGCTTTCTTAACTTGTTTACTCACTCCAAAATTTTTCTTATTTACATTAAAATTTCTTGACAGTTGCCTCTCCCACTCTTTCATCTGCTCTCCTTTTGCACTCTCTCACCACTCTCTTCACCTTTCTTTTACTCTCTATATACTCTGCTCTTCTTATAACACTTCTGCTTTGTAAAAACCTCTCGTAAGCTACCTTTTTTCTCTTTTATCACACCCTTTACTTCATCATTCCACCAATCACTCCTCTTTCCTCCTGCCCCCACCCTCCTATAACCACAAACTTCTGCCCCACATTCTAATACTGCATTTTTAAAACTATTACAACCCTCTTCAACCCCCCACTACTCATCTTTGCACTAGCCCACCTTTCTGCCAATAGTCGCTTAAATCTCGCCCGAACTTCCTCCTCCCTTAGTTTATACACTTTCACCTCCCTCTTACTTCTTGTTGCCACCTTCCTCTTTTCCATCTACCTCTTACTCTAACTGTAGCTACAACTAAATAATGATCTGATATATCAATTGCCCCTCTATAACATGTACATCCTGGAGCCTACCCATCAACCTTTTATCCACCAATACATAATCTAACAAACTACTTTCATTACGTGCTTACATCATACCTTGTATATTTATTTATCCTCTTTTCATAAAATATGTATTACTTATTACCAAATTTCTTTCTACACATAGCTCAATTAAAGGCTCCCCATTTACATTTACCCTGGCACCCCAAATTTACCTACTACTCCCATCCATACATTTTTACCCACTTTAGCATTGAAATCCCCAACCACCATTACTCCACACTTGATTCAAAACTCCCCACGCATTCACTCAACATTTCCCAAAATCTCTCTCTCTCCTCTACCTTCTCTTTTCCGGGTGCATACACGCTTACTATACCACTTTTCACATCCACTTTTTTTTATCCAATAACCCTTGAATTTATGCATTTTAGTCTCTTTTTCTCCCATAGCTCATCCTTCCATTATTGTACTCCTCTTTAGCTCTAATTATTTGAACCCCCTGCCTAACCCCTTTTTCCCTCTCCATTGAAATTTTTCCACCCCTTCAGCTTTGTTTTTTAAAGCCAGGAACCCAGTTCTTCTCATTCAAAACATCCACAATCACTCTTTCTTATCATTTTTCACAAATCCCCCACTTCAGACTTCCCCTTGAGATTTTCTTTTCTTATTTTTTTAGTAATCTTTACAGGAAAGGGGTTTCAGCCCCTTTTTCCCGCATTTAGTTGACTTTTACAACACGCATGGCTTAGGAGGAAGGTTCTTTTCACTTTTCCCTGGATATAAAAGGGGAAAGTAATTAGACCAAGAAAAATTAAAATAAAATCAAAAAAAACTCAGATGGTGTGTATAAAAAAAGTGTAATGTATGTGTAGTGTGCCTAAGTGTAAATAGAAGTGCAAGACGTCCTGTAAACTTGATTTTATGGACAGCAAAAAACCCAGCAATCCCACCTATGTAAAACTTACAGCTTTTTTTTAACCCTTTGGGGCGGTGTACCCCCGGGGTGCGTTTAAAATATATTTTTATTTTTTATTTTTTATTTTTTTTTTTATTTATATTTTTTTTTTTTTTTTTTATTTTTTTTTTTTTTTTTTTTTTTTTTTTTTTATTTTTTTTTTTATTTTTTTTTTTTATTTTTTTAATTTTAAATAATTATTTTTGTTTTTTTTTAATTTATTAAAATTATAATTATATTTTATTTTTATTTTATATTTTAAATATTTATTTTTTATATTTTAATTTATTTAAAAATATATTTTATTTTTTTTTTATTTTTTTAATTTTGTTTTTTATATAATATTTTATATAATTTTTTATATATTTTTTTTTATATTTAATTTGTATATTATTTTATTTTTTATATAATTTGTATTATAATATATGTATATATATATATATATTTTTTTTTATATATATATATGTATATTATTTATATTTTTTATATATATTATATGTATTATTTTTATATTGTATTATTATTTTATATTATTATATATATATAATGTAATTATAATTTTTTGTATATTTTATATATATATATTTTATTTTTATATATATATTATATATATATTTTATATATATGTATATAAAATATTATTATATTTATATTATTATATATATATAATTATATTTATATATTTTTTATATTTATATAATTATATATTATTAATATAATATATTATATTATATATATATTTATTATTTTTTATTATTAGTATATATATAATATTTTTATATTATATATAATATTTATATATATATATATTTTAAAATATATATTTTATTATATATATTTATTATATATGTAATTTATTTTTATATGAATTTAAATATTATATTTTTATATATATATAAATATTTATATATTTATATATATTTTATATATATATATACACATATTTTTTTTTTTTTTTCAACAACCCGGCCCGTCTCCCACCGACGCAGGGGGGACCCAAAAAAAAAAAAGAAAAAGCCCCAAAAGAAAAAAAACTTTCATCATCATTTCAACACTTTCACCACACTCAACATTATCACTGCTTTTTGCAGAGGTGCTCAGAATACAACAGTTTAGAAGCATATAGTATAAAGATACACAACATATCCCTCCAAACTGCCAATACCCCAAACCCCTCCTTTAAAGTTCAGGGATTGTACTTCCCATTTCCAGGACTCAAGTCCGGGCTATATGAAATAACCCGGGTTTTCCCCGAATCCCCTTTACTAAAATATTTCCCTGCTCAACTCCAACAGATCGTCAGGTCCCAAGTATCATTCGTCTCCATTCACTCCTATCTAACACGTCACGCATGCTTCCCTTTTAAATCCAAGCCCCTCGCCCCCAAAACCTCCTTTACCCCCTCTTTTTCCCAACCCCTTTTGAAGATGACCCCCACCCCTCCTTCCTTCCCCTATAGATTTATATGCTTTCCATGTCATTCTACTTTGATCCATTCTCTAAATGACCAAACCACCTCAACAACCCCTCTTCTGCCTCTGACTAATGTTTTTATTAACTCCACAACCTTCTCCTTAAATTTTCCCCACTCCGAAATTTCTGCATAATATTTACACCACACATTGCCCTTAGACAGGACAACTGCACTGCCTCCAACCGTCTCCTCGCTGCTGCATTTACCACCCAAGCTTCACATCCATATAAGAGTGTTGGTACCCCTATCTTTCATTACATTCCCTTCTTTGCCTCCATAGATAGCGTTTTTTGGGCTCCACATATACCTCAACACACCACTCACTTTTTTCCCCCATCAATTCTATGATTAACCTCATCCTCCATAAATCCCTCCGCCGACACGTCAACTCCCAAGTATCTGAAAACATTCACTTCTTCCATACTCCTCCTCCCCAATTTGATATCCAATTTTTCTTTATCTAAATCATTTGATACCCTCATCACCTTACTCTTTTCTATGTTCACTTTCAACTTTCTACCTTTACACACATTCCCAAACTCATCCAATAACCTTTGCAATTTTTCTTTAGAATCTCCCATAAGCACAGTATCATCCGCAAAAAGTAACTGTGTCAATTCCCATTTTGAATTTGATTCCCCATAATTTAATCCCACCCCTCTCCCGAACACCCTAGCATTTACTTCTTTTACAACCCCATCTGTAAATATATTAAACAACCATGGTGACATTACACATCCCTGTCTAAGACCTACTTTTACCGGCAAGTATTCTCCCTGTCTTCTACACACCCTAACCTGAGCCTCACTATCCTCATAAAAACTCTTAACAACATTTAGTAACTTACCACCTATTCCATATACTTGCAACATCTGCCACATTGCTGCTCTATCCACTCTGTCATATGCCTTTTCTAAATCCATAAATGCAATAAAAACTTCCCTACCTTTATCTAAATACTGTTCACATATATGCTTCAATGTAAACACTTGATCTACACATCCCCTACCCACTCTGAAGCCTCCCTGCTCATCCGCAATCCTACATTCTGTCTTACCTCTAATTCTTTCAATTATAACCCTACCGTACACTTTTCCTGGTATACTCAGTAAACTTATTCCTCTATAATTTTTACAATCTCTTTTGTCCCCTTTCCCTTTATATAAAGGGATCATACATGCTCTCCGCCAATCCCTAGGTACCTTCCCCTCTTTCATACATTTATTAAACAAAAGTACCAACCACTCCAACACTATATCCCCCTGCTTTTAACATTTCTGTCATGATCCCATCAGTTCCAGCTGCTTTACCTCTTTCATTCTACGTAATGCCTCACGTACCTCCACCACACTTACATTCTGCTCTTCTTCACTCCTAAAAGATGGTATACCTCCCTGGCCAGTGCATGAAATTACCGCCTCCCTTTCTTCCTCAACATTTAAAAGTTCCTCAAAATATTCTCGCCATCTACCTAATACCTCCCTCTCCCCATCTACTAACTCCCCTACTCTGTTTTTAACTGACAAATCCATACTTTCCCTAGGCTTTATTAACTTGTTTAACTCACTCCAAAATTTTTTCTTATTTTCATTAAAATTTCTTGACAGTGCCTCTCCCACTCTATCATCTGCTCTCCTTTTGCACTCTCTCACCACTCTCTTCGCCTTTCTTTTACTGTCCATATACTCTGCTGTTCTTATAACACTTCTGCTTTGTAAAAACCTCTGATAAGCTACCTTTTTCTTTTTTATATGTATACACACACACACACACACACACACACACACACACACACACACACACACACACACACACACACACACACACACACACACACACACACACACATCTTTCTTCCTTCTTTCAACGCACTAGCCATATCCCACTGAGGTGGGGTGGCCCAAAAGGAAAAACGAAAGTTTCGCCTTTTAAATTTAGTAATATATACAGGAGAAGGGGTTACTAGCCCCTTGCTCCCAGCATTTTAGTTGTCTCTTATGACACGCATGGCTTAGGGAGGAAGAATTCTATTCCACTTCCCCATGGAGATAAGAGGAAATAAACAAGAACAAGGTAGTAGGTTGGTAAACAGCAACCGCCCAGCGAGGTACTACCGTCCTGCCAAGTGAGTGTAAAATGAAAGCCTGTAATTGTTTTACATGATGGTAGGATTGCTGGTGTCCTTTTTTCTGTTTCATAAACATGCAAGATTTCAGGTATGTCTTGCTATTTCTACTTACACTTAGGTCACACTACACATACATGTACAAGCATATATATACACACACCCCTCTGGGTTTTCTGCTATTTTCTTTCTAGTTCTTGTTCTTGTTTATTTCCTCTTATCTCCATAGGGAAGTGGAACAGAATTCTTCCTCCGTAAGCCATGCGTGTTGTAAGAGGCGGCTAAAATGCTGGGAGTAAGGGGCTAGTAACCCCTTCTCCCGTATAAATTACTAAATTTGAAAAGAGAAACTTTTGTTTTTCCTTTTGGGGCACCCCGCCTCGGTGGGATACGGCCGGTGTGTTGAAAGAAGATATACATACATACATACATACATACATACACACACACACACACACACACAGGGGCCAGGAGCTGAGTCTTGACCCCTGCAACCACAATTAGGTGAGTACACACACACACAAGATCACAGTAAACAGGTGATTTCAGAATATGCAAAACAACCACTGTGAAAGAATAGTGAAATTCCAAGCGCTTTTGTGACTACTCACATTATCAAGGATCACTGTTTCTTGAGGATATGACAGGACACAGATGAATATCAGGTTTATGAGTTTTCAGAAGGCCATAGAAATAGGGCAGAGGGGGACAGATGACACAAAAATGTTGAACAAGGTCAAAGTCAGGAGGACAGAGGTCAGAGGAGTCCCTAGTTTCTTGTTGAAAGTCCTCTTGATGTGATCGAGAGGGTTGGAAGCGAGAAGAGTGTAGGTACACGAGTCAGAGAGCAAGACATCAGCTTTACAGAGGTAATCCTCACAATCAAGGATAACTCCCAAATTACCTTTGTCAGAAGACAGTATAACAATGTTAGTGTTAGATTTAATTAAGAGAAGAAAGAGCAAGTTGAAAGTGGCAAGGAAGGTGGTGGTTCTTAGAAAACAGACTATCAAGAGCAGGAAGGAGAGCTCCACGAAAAGTGGACAAGTCAGGAAGATTACGGGAGCGAGACTGACGAAAGGAATCAAAAGAGCTAATCAGGGCAATACCAGCACGAGGGGTATGTGAACTGACAAAGGAAAGACCAAAACCAAGAAGTTCAAGCTCATGTTGAGAGTGTGTGACAGAAGACAGATTAGTAACACGGTTGGTAAGGGAGAATCTAGACCAAGGGCTAACTGGCCTACATATACTCCCTCCTTCTCTCCTTTTTGTTAGTGTGACTTTGTAAATGGTCCAAGTTAGACCAAAACATCGTCGTAAGCTCCTCTCCTCTATGCGTGGGTTATTTGTGAATTACGAAGTAATTCTGGATTACTAACCTTCATTGCCACTCTCTGTCACACTTCTTTATATCTCAAATTTCTTAGAAATCAGAATTCATGCTTAAATTACTTCTTTACACCTTCACCATCACTAGTATTCCTCTTGGGTGCCCTTCTTAATATCCAGACAAGATGCAGGTGATAAAAAGATTGAAAATCAGTTGAATAACACACAATGGATACATGATCAATAACTAGTGGTGTGGGTATTTGTTTGTAACAAGAGGGAGCTGGACAGGTACAGGCAGGTTCACCAGGACAGGTCCTGCCCCTAGTCTTCTCCATGTGGTGACCCGGCAAATGAGAAGTGATAGCACAAATACCTAAAGTCAGTACCCGATCAGCCAGACTGTGGTTTGTACGTTGGACGATGTGTGGCCAACAATAACAGCCTGGTTGATCAGGCCCTGATCCACCAAGAGACCTGGTTAAGGACTGAGCTGCAGGGGCATTGACCCCAGAACACCTTCCAGGTAGGGTCAGGACCTGGCTTCTTATAAATAATGACACCAACCATAGGCTAACTGTGTTCTAACAGGACTTGGTAAGCAATGTGTACTGATGCTTATTTTTCCACAAATTTATGTTATGCTGTAACTTTTTTTCCTATTCAGTATGAAATTAAATAAACAAGGATTCATTAAATATTTTAAAGAAAATGTGCTGTGTAAATGCCTATAACATCCCCATGATAAAACAAGTTAATACATCATAATGTTGACATAATTACTACTGCCTGCCTGGTTGCTGCAAAAAAGACCTCTACAAAATAATATGATTTTAACACATCTTTAAACATTTTAACATAAACCATATAAAATACAAAAACTATATCAGGTAAGTAAAAAAAACTTTAAAAAGGCATAATGTTATGCCAGAAAAGTAGTGCATTGCATACTTTGTAAAAAAAAAAAAGTAAAATTCAGTAACTGCTTGGTTTTAATCATGTTGAATTTTTAATTTAACTATATGAATACATGAGGTAAAAATTACACAAAAAATACTGCATGCAAATAATAGAAACAAACCTAATTGACGACTGCAGGGAATATCACGGCACATTCTTTCGCCAAAAGTGTTGTCTATCAAAAGGTAGTTAAGCAACAGAGGACTGTTATACATGTAAACATTAGTAGAAGGAATCTCTACACCATCCATCACGCTGCCACCTGTCTCCTCTGTATTTTCTACAGTATGCTCAGCCACAGGTTGAGATACTGTATGCTTCATTCTCTCACCAAGAATGCTGGCCTCTGTCTCCTCCGTAGCAGCTTCTGACTCTTCTGCTTTCCACACATCTGTTTTAGGAAAAATAAGAAACTTAATCTACTATGTGCACTGATATAACAGGAAATTTGCAAACAGCATAAAGTTGCCCTCACAAATTCATGGGATTTACAGTACACCGTCAATTAACCCTTCAACTATCGCAAGCCCATTTCTGAAACTCACTCTATGTTGAAAAGTATTCGAAAAATAAAAAAAAGTTATTCTTTCTTACCAAAATGTTAGGATTATTTTGCCGAGTGTTTCAAGCCTAAAAAAATTTTTGTGAACATTACTTACCGAGATACAGATGCAT
>NW_026467235.1:0-10562 GCF_026875155.1 Cherax quadricarinatus
GGTTGAATTTCAGGTTATCAAGGTGCAGACCCAGGAATTTTCCCTCATTATATTTAGCAATAAGCACGTTGTTAAGCACAATGTTTAGCTGGAGCTCACTTGCTCTACTCCTAAACAAAATGTAAAAGGTTTTGTCTATATAAAGTGTAAGTTTACTGACGGTCAACCAGGTTGCTATTTTTGAGAGTTCTTCGTTAACAATAATGTTGAGTGAGGCTACATTCGGGTGGGAGATGACAAAAGTCATGTCGTCAGCAAAGAGAATAGGTTTAAGTTGTGATACTCTTGGAAGATCGTTGATGTGTAAAAGGAAAAGGAGGGGGATGAGAACGCTACCCTGTGGTACACCAGTGTTCAGGGTCTTGTTGAGGAGGTTGCATCCTTGATAGAAAGAGTGCTTTCTATTAGTAAGGTAGACTTGATAAATGCATATTTAAAGTATACATACATTAAAAGGTTAAAAAAAAAGCAAAACAAACCTTAACAATAAATTCTTTCAATCCCTGGAAGACTTCTTCCTTGTCCTCAACACCACAGTTTTCTTCCAACAAATTGTGCGTTGTTTCAGAGTGCACTTTAGCAGTGTAACCGTAACTCAATGGAATCGCAGCTGAAATGGTTGATAAAATGTAGCATAAGGCAGATGACTGAAGGTAGTAGGATGGGTAGACAACTCTCAATATGATGCTACTATCCAAGTGGTGCTACCATTCTATCAAAATATAATATGAAAGTCTGATTAATGTTTTGCAATCTAGGGGGATTTTTTTCTACCTCATGAGAAGTTAATTCTTAAAACATATGATTATATTCCTCATATACTTGTCTTTACTTTTTTTTTAGTTTAATATCTTTATTATACACCCCATACCCATCCAGTGGGCAGTAGTCAAAAGATTACAGAGGTACATAATGGGTCCAGGGACTGGACCCCAAAGTTTTGATAGCCATGACAAGTTACAAAGGTAATGAACCATTTATACGTCTATAGGTGGTTACAACCATGAACAAATTATGAAGTAATGAGCCATTCACACGTCCACACCCGGTCACAACTATAATGAGTTATTAGTGCAAATATTAATTGGGTTAGACACGCGTGCGCATGCACGCGCGCACACGTGCATGCACACACATGCACATGCACACACATGCACATGCACACATGCACATGCACACACATGCACATGCACACACATGCACATGCACACACATGCACATGCACACATGCACACATGCAAGCACACGCGTACGCACATGCACACGCGTGCACATGCGCACCACGCACACGTGCATGCACACACGCACACATGCACACGCATGCGCACATGCACACACAAGTACACACACACGCACGCACACGAGCTATGACGACCCCTGCAACCACAAATAGGCGAGTACACACACGCACACACACGAGTGAGCGTGTGCACACACACACTCCCAGTAGCGGCCAGTGAAGAGGCCTGGAGTCTCAAATGGGCCACTTAAAACAATGAGGTTTAATGAAAAGAAATTTCAACTACTCAGATATGGAAAACTTGAAGTTAAAACTGTATCAGAGTACATATACAACAAATTCTAACCATACAACAGAGCGAAAAAGTAATATGAAGGACCTGGGAGTGATAATGTCAGAGGATCTTGCCTTCAAAGACTACAATGTATCTACCACATCTGCAAGGAAAATGATAGGATGGATAACGAGAACCTTCAAAACTAGGGACGCCAAGACCACAATATTTTCTTCAAATTGCTTGTTCTTTCTAGGCTGGAATACTGCTGTACACTAACTGCCCCCTTCAAGCCAGGAAAAACTGCTGACCTGGAGAGTGTACAAAGAACTTTTACGGCACACACAAGTATAAGGCACCTAAAGTACTGGGAACGGTTGAAGGCCCTTGATCTTTATTCCCTGGAGAGCAGGCAGGAGAGATGCATGATAACATACACTTGGAAAATCCTAGAGTGATTAGTACCAAATTTACACACAAAAATCACTCCTTGTGAAAGCAAGAGACTCAGCAGGAGATGCAACATTTCCCCAATGAAAAGCAGGGACACAAGAAGTACACACAGACAACACAATAAGTGCCCGGGGCCCAAGACTGTTCAACTGCCTCCCAGCATACATAAGGGGGATTACCAATAGACCCCTGGCTGTCTTCAAGAAGGCACTGAACAGGCACCTAAAGTCAGTACCTGACCAACTGGGCTGTGGTTCGTATGCCAGTGTGCATGCAGCCAGCAGTAACAGCCTTGTTGATCAGACCCTGATCCACAATGAGGTCTGGTCTCAGATTGAGTCATGGGGGCACTGACCCCCAATACCCCCTCCAGGTAAACTCTAGGCAAGTTCTACAAATATTGCTCCAATCTGCTTAAAATTACCATTCATAGGAAAGTAGTTATTTGTGTAATAAGCTTTAGGTAAAAGTTTACTGTTTAAGCTAATTATGAAAATTATGAAGCATATGAATTCAGCTGTATTGTTGGAAATTACTGTTTCACAATTTAATGTTCACATTTAAGCTGAACAACTTACCTGCACCTGATCTTTAAACAGCAACAATTTAGCTATGAAATTCTCTTCAATATATTCAATATTCCACTGTTTTGTACTATTAGTATTCAAAGAATTATCTCTGGGATAATTTTTAAGGTAGCAAGAGCACTGCTTGCTATTACTAGCTTATTAATGTACAGTGCTTTCCAATTATTTCAGAATAACTGTACATAAAAAAAAGTCATTAAAGAAATAAATATGAATCAATAATTTTCTTTCTTTTTGGGTCACCCTGCCTCGGTGGGAGACTGCCGACTTGTCGAGGAAAAAAAATCCATTAAGAATTATCCAAATATGTTATGCATTTCATCCATGATTAACAATCTAATGAACTGCTTTCACTTTGCCTATGTTATAGAACACATACTATTGTAACTTCCTTAACCAACAGAACAGTTAACCAATTCCCTTAACCTATTACATATATGCCTCTTAATTTATCTAATGCCCAAAGGATATACAGTGGACCCTCAACCAGTGATGGCATCGATTAACGATAAATCTGACTAGCCATACATTTTAACGCAAAAATTTTGCCTCGACTAGCGCTTAAAAACCCGACCAGCGCTATTCGTCCCGTACGAGACGCGTCCACTTTAGCCTGAGCGCACCTCACTTGTCCCGTGGGTGCCAGTGTTTACAAGCCAGCCACCGCGGTCGCTTCCAAACATACAACTGGAACATGTCATATTATCACAGCCTTTGTAGTGATTGCACCTGCAAAATAAGTCACCATGGGCCCCAAGAAAGCTTCTAGTGCCAACCCTACAGCAAAAAGGGTGAGAATTACTATGGAGATGAAGAAAGAGATCATTGCTAAGTATGAAAGTGGAGTGCGTGTCTCTGAGCTGGTCAGGCTGTATAATAAACCCCAATCAACCATCGCTACTATTGCAGGCAAGAAAACGGCAATCAAGGAAGCTGTTCTTGCCAAAGGTACAACTATGTTTTCGAAACTGAGATCGCAAGCAGTAGATGTTGAGAGACTTATTGGTGTGGATAAACGAGAAACAGATAGCAGGAGATAGCATCTCTCAAGCAATCATATGTGAAAAGGCTAGGAAGCTGCATGACGATTTAATTAAAAAAATGCCAGCAACTAGTGATGCGAGTGAATTTAAAGCCAGCAAAGGTTGGTTTGAGAGATTTAAGAAGCATAGTGACATTCATAGTGTGATAAGGCATGGTGAGGCTGCCAGTTCGGACCACAAAGCGGCTGAAAAATATGTGCAGGAATTCAAGGAGTACATAGACAGTGAAGGACTGAAACCTGAACAAGTGTTTAATTGCAACGAAACAGGCCTGTTTTGGAAGAAAATGCCAAGCAGGACCTACATTGCTCAGGAGGAAAAGGCACTCCCAGGACATAAGCCTATGAAAGACAGGCTTACTCCGTTGATGTGTGCCAATGCTAGTGGTGATTGCAAAAGTGATGAACATTTTGGTGTATCACTACTGAAACTCCCACGAGTGTTTCAGAAAAACAATGTTCGTCAACAAGGCTAATTTGTGGGTGCTGGGAGGGCAAACAGTAAGGCATGGTGTCATAGGGATTTTTCTATTGACTGGTTACACCTAATGCATTGCCCCCAATGTGAAAAATTACCTTTTTGAAAGATTAGCTTAAGTGCCTCTGTATTAAGACAATGATCATGTCATTCCTTCAGGATTGGCAGAGCGACTATTTAGGGACATGAGCTTCATTAAGGTGTGAAGTTTTTGCCTCCTATTACACTCTCTCCTGCTGCCCATGGGACCAGCAGTGTCATTTCCACTTCAAGAAACTGTACCATCAAAAGCTATGTTTGAAAGAGGGCTCTTGTAGTGACCCCGGAAGAAACTCAATAAGAGTTTGGAAAGATCATTTTACCCTCCTCTCAATATTGCTGTAATCATGATAGGTAAGGCTGGGAGAAGTGACTAAGAAGACCTTTGAACTCTGCTTGGAAAAAAAAACTGTGGCAGAATGTGTTGACAAAACGGGATTTGTGAAGGGGTTGAGGCTGAACCTGGGGAATCAATGCCAGTTGAGGAATCCATTGTGGCCATTGGGGAAGTCCTTGGGTGGAGGTTAGTGGGGTGGATGTGAAAGACTGGTGGAGGAGAACAAGTAGAACTAACCACTATGAGCTGCTGAGATCATTTGAACAGCAAGAGGGCAGACCTGAGAAACTGCTTCGGAGGAGGAGGATAGAGAAAATTGAAGTTGCATACCTTCTAAGATTAGGAAATGTGTGCAAAGGGCTTGAAGTGCGATACCCTTTTTTGATGTAAATCACCCTGACACAGCTACTGCAAGCAGTGTTTGGCAACCGGGACACTGACAATGTCTGTGAACACTTTAGGGAAAAGTCATAATGGAATGAGGGTACAGGTAGCTATGACAGATATGTTTGTGCGTCAGAGTCCAGTGACTCAAGCTGGTCTGTGGCATTAAAGTACAAGGAGAAAGTAACCCCAGAAATAAGACCTTGCTACCTCAAGTGCAATGGATGGGGATTCCCCTTCTAAACAGTAAGAAGATCACGGACTCCCTTCCTCCCATTCCCATCAATCATCCACCAGATGCTTCAATAAAGGTATGTGTCATGTAACTGTGCATGTCCTTCTCAGTTTGTGTGTATTAAAATTAATATTTCTGCGGTAAAAAAAAAAAAATTTTCATTAATTTTGTGGTGTCTTGCACGGATTAATTTGATTTCCATTATTTCTATGGGGAAAATAACTTGACTAAACGATTATTTCGATTAACGATGGAGCTCTCCAGGAACGGATTAATATCGCTGGTGGAGGGCCCCCACTGTACTTTATGGACTGCATAATCAAGTGTTAAAATCAATCAGTAAAGATTCTACACAATTCAGCCATGGGCAACAAAACATCTAAATATTTAAATGCCATACCTATTAACTGTATTCAGTATTTGGGAGTGGACGTGTCACGCGGATGGGTCTTTGAAAGATGAGGTGAATCATAAGAATTGATGAGGGAAAAGAGTTGAGTGGGCACTTAGGAGTCTGTGAAGACAGAGAAACTTTGTTCTTGGAGGCAAAGAGGGGAATGTATGAGAGTATTGTTTTACCAACGCTCTTATATGGGTGTGAGCATGGGGGATGAATGTTGAGCAAGGAGAAGGCTGGAGGCAGTGGAGATGTCATGTCTGAGGGCAATGTGTGGTGTGTTTATAATAGCAGGAATGCGTTAGTTTGGAAGTTAGGAGGAGGTGCGGGATTACCATAAAACTGGTGTCCAGAGGGCTGAGGAAGGGTTTGATTGTGGGTGGTTCGGACATGTAGAGAGAATGGAGACCGAAACAGAATAACTTCAAGTGTGTATCAGTCGGTAGTGGATGGAAGGCGGGGGTAGGGGTCGGCTAGGTAAGGTTTGAGGGAGGGGGTAAAGGAGGTTTTGTAGTGCGAGGGGCTGGGACTTCCAGCAGGCATGCGTGGAGCTGTGTTTGATAGGAGTGAATGGAGACAAATGGTTTTTAATACTGGACGTGCTGTTGGAGTGTGAGCAAAGTAAAATTTATGGAAGGATTCAGGGAAACCGGCAGGCCCGGACTTGAGTCCTGGAGATGGAAGTACAGTGCCTGCACTCTGAAGGGGGTGTGTTTATGTTGCAGTTTAAAAAACTTTATGTTGTAAAGCCACCCTTCTGGCAAGGACAGTGATGGAGTGACTGATGGTTGAAAGTTTTTCTTTTTCGGGCCCCTGCCTTGGTGAAGCGGCCTGTGTGATAAATAAATAAAATAAAAAATAATAACCTATTAAAAACGTGAACAGGAAAAAGCCCCAGTCTGATCGAGTTTTTTTTAATCTTATAACTTACGTTTTATGATATACAGTGTATTTCCTTAATGGATTCCTCTGCGGAAGCTAAAAACTGAATCAGTCTAACTCGGCTGGTGAGTAGAATTCTCCTCTGGCCGCACATATAGTGGTACTAACTATATAGAAGGTTGCCTCTATGAAGTACTGTAAAAGATACGTTTTATTACTGTTAGTGAGGAAGGAGCTCAAAAGTATCAACTTGGGAGATGTATGGAAGGGGGATTATTTTGTGTGTAAAATTAGTTTTATATTTATTATAATGAACCAGTAATATAGTTTCTATTTTCAATGTGCTTACCATTATTATTTATTTATTAAAGCTACAAAATTGCTTGGCAATAAGTGTTTAAACTTTACGAAATCCAGAGGCAGAAAAAATGACAGTGTTTAGATCTCGCGTTCATATCTTCAATTTCTTGTTTCTCCTTTCTTCCTGAGTTAAGCCTGACATTGATATACCTCTACAGTCATTTTTTCTGCATCTCTCTTGACTACATTGCTTCATGATTTATATTTTTCTTGCTTCGATACTGGTAATGCTCAAGAGAGAAATACAACTCAGAAGTCAGTGACAAAAATATGGTATAATTTTTGTTCATATTAATTATATTTAGGTTTATAAAAAACCCACAGGGTAGGCTCACATTCGGAAATGCTCGTGGCATTTAAGGAATTTCCCTAGGGGTCACACTAATATGTCTTAGCTCAATTAAAAGTAATATACCTTTGGCATACAAGAAATGCACAGGGATACATTGCATGTACAGTGGACCCTCAAACAACGTATGGCATCGAAATATAAACGTAAAATCAACCAGCGATACATTTTTTAACGCAAAATTTTGCCTCGACTAGCGCTAAAAAACTTGACCAACACTTTCGTTCCGTCTGAGACACGTCCATTTCTGGCCAGTGTTTACAAGCCATCAGCACTTGCGGTCGTTCCAAGCTTACAATTGGTACATTTCTATATTATCACAGCCTTTTTAGTGATTGCACCTGCAAATATAAAGTCACAGGGCCCAAGAAAGCTTCTAGTGCCAAATACAGCCAAAAAAGGGTGAGAAAATTACTTGGTTTTGAAGAAAGAAGAATCATTGCTAAAAGTATGAAAGTGGAGTTCTTGTGTCTCTCGAGCTGACCAGGTTGTACACAAAACCCCCAATTCAACCATCGTATAATTGTGGCAAGAAACGGCAATCAAGGAAGCTGTTCTTGCCAAAGGTGCAAACTTTGTTTTCGAAAACTGAGATCGAAGTGATATAAGATGTTGGAGACTTATTGGTGTGGAGAGCGAAAAACAGATTGCAGGACGATAGCATCTCTCAAGCGATCATATGTGAATAGGTAGGAAGTTGATGACGATTTAATTAGAAAAATGCCAGCTACTAGTGGTGATGTGAGTGAATTTGACGCCAGCTAAAGGGTGGTTTGAGAGTATTAAGAATGTAGAGTGGCATACATAGTGAGGTAAGGCATGGTGAGGATGCAGTTTGGACCAAAAAGCACCTGAAAAAATATGTGCATGGAATTCAAGGGTACTTAGACATGTGAAGAATTTGAAACCCTGATAACAAGTGTGTAATTGTGACACAGACAATGTTGTGCAACACTTTTAGGAATGTCATAAAGGAATTGGAGGTACAGGCCTTCTATGGACAGATTGTTGTGTGACAGAGGTCCAGTGACTCACGATGCGTCCTAGTGCATTATAAAGAAACAAGGGGAGAAGTAACCCCGAAAAGAACTTGCCACCTCAAGTCCAATTGGATGGGATTCCCCTTCTAAAACACTAACACCATTCTGCACAGCTCCCCTCCTCCTATCCCATCAATCATCACCAGATCTTCAATTAAGGTTGTCGTCAATGTAACTGTGCATGTCTTCTTCAGTTTGTGTGTATTAAATTTAATATTTCATGTTGTAAAAATTTTTTTTTCAATACTTTTGGGTGTCTTGCTAGGATGAATTTGATTTCCATTATTTTTATGGGGAAAATTAACTCTTCTACGGATAATTCGATTACGATGAGCTCTCAGGGAAGGATTAATAGCGCTGGGCGTGGGTTCCACTGTACTGTAATGCTTATTTTATAGCATGCTTGTCAACTTTCAAATAATTACTAGTCGCCAGATCATTGCTAATTTGTTTTTTGATTAGTTTCTTTGATTCAAGTTTACATATACAGTGGTACCTTGTGTTACGAACTTTATTTCGTTCAGAAGGCCTGTTCGAAGTGCCGATACTGAAACGAATTTGTTCCCCTAAGAATATGTAAATTAGATTTAATCCATTTCAGACCCCAAAAAATACATTACAAAAGCATTGCAAAAATTCACGTACATAAACTGTCAAGTTTGGGAGCTGTTTGAAACTCTAGGGACCATTGTATAATCTAAATTACAGAATTCTACTATAGGAATCTAGCCTGCTTGATGGGATAGTCCTCATCACTGCAGCTTTTTGTGCAACCATTCAAAGTTGTGTGGTTTTGATGTTCAACAACTCTTGAATAAGGGTACTGTGCTTTACTTTACCCTGATCTATCATACCTAATTTCCACCTACCCCTTCCATTCCCCAGGTTTTGGAATGAATACAGATTCTGCATTTCCCTATGAAATATCATAATTCTTATATAATAGCCTCCTCTCAGCAGTCATTATTTGCCATGGAGAAGTGATTCATACCACCTGATAACCCCAATAAGCTCCCAGAGGAGGGCCATTAAAACATGGACCACAGGGCAATGCTCTTCGCTCTCACATGCTGAGGGGTACAGGTTCGATTCCTGGCAAGGGGTGGAGATATTAGGCATGCTTCCTTACATCCTGTTGTCCATGTTTAGCATTCAGTTAATTGGGTACCTGGGTGTTAGTAGACTGTGGGGGTCATTGCCTTAGACAAATTGACATAATGTTGTCTGTAATTGCTTAAATAACAATATTTTTGTAGTTGTACAGTATGTCATTGAGGTAAGTTAGGCCTGTTACCTTGCACATGTATTTGTAGAAATACATTGTACCTGCAGTTTCATACAGACTCCCTAACTCGATCTATTATGCAAGTGTATTTTTAAGTGCTTTTGTAAGTGTATTTTTGGGGGTCTTAATGAAACTAATCCTAATTTAAATTATTCCTTAGGGAGCAAATTCATTCGGTATCGGCACTTGAACTTGGCCTTCTGGAATGAATTTAAGTTCGTAACTCGTGGTACCACTGTATAGTTATTAGTATTATACATGAATTTCATGCACTGGCCTGAGGTTATACCATCTTTAGGAGGAAGAAGGCGATGTAAGTGTGGTGGAGGTACGTGAGGCATTACGTAGAATGAAAGGGGGTAAAGCAGCTGGAACTGATGGGATCATGACAGAAAGTTAAAGCAGGGGGGATTTGTGTTGGGAGGTGGGTTGGGGACTTTTGTTTAAAAATGTATGAAAGAGGGGAAGGTATAGGATTGGCAGGACATGTATAGTCCCTTTATATAAAGGGAAAGGGGACAAAAGATGTTAAAATTATGAGGAATAAGTTTACGAGGTATACCAGGAAAAGTATACGGTAGGGTTATAATTGAAAGAATTAGAGTAAGACAGAATGTAGAATTGCGACGAGCAAGAGCTTCAGATGGGTGGGATTTAGATCAAGGTTTACATTTAAGCATATATGTGAACAGTATTTAGATAAAGGTAGGGAAGTTTTATTGCATTTTTGGATTTAGAAAAGGCATATGAAGAGTGGATAGAGGAGCAATGTGGCAGATGTTGCAAATATATGGAATAGGTGGTAAGTTACTAAATGCTGTAAAGAGCTTTTATTGAGGATAGTGAGGGCCCGGTTAGGGTGTGGTAGAAGAGAGGGAGAATACTTCCGGTAAAAGTAGGTCTTAGACAGGGATGTGTAATGTCACCCATGGTTGTTTAATATATTTATAGATGGGGTTGTAAAAGAAGTAAATGCAGGGTGTTCGGGAGAGGGGTGGGATTAAATTATGGGGAATCAAATTCAAAAAGGGAATTGACACAGTTACTTTTTGCTGATGATACTGTGCTTATGGGAGATTCTAAAGAAAAATTACAAAGGTTAGTGGATGAGTTTGGGAATGTGTGTAAAGGTAGAAAGTTGAAAGTGAACATAGAAAAGAGTAAGGTGATGAGGGTAAAG
>NW_026467236.1:0-14366 GCF_026875155.1 Cherax quadricarinatus
CCTAGTGGGACCACCCAGATCCTCCACAATTTACAAAACCCATATCTGAATTTCTTTCAGCAAGGAAAAACCCGACGTGACAATGCACAGAAACCGTAAAAAAATTAGGTCAGAACTTAGCTAAGGACCTGAGATGCTCCGATGTCTTGGACACAAAAAACCTCAGTACCGTCGAAAATCACTAAGTCTTTACAATGCCCTGTAAAAAAGTTCACAGAACTAACAAAATAAAGAACAGACAATCGTCCAACCCCCAACGATCTCCAGAACTGTCAACAGAAAAACTGCCCAAACCCAGCAAGCGATCTCTAGCAGATGTCAGACGACAATCGTCCAACCAAAAACGATCCCTCCAGCAGACTGAAACTTTAAGAGGGAAAACCCCCCCCCTCATCACGTGATAGCTACGGGGAAAAACTGCAGCTCAGAAGCCGGGATTATAACGAGCGACAACGATAATTACAGTTTTTTGAAAATCAACCCTAAACTGAGCACATTTTTATACACCCTAACGATAAGCTAAAAAAGAATATAACAGTAAAATAATAATATAAAGTATACATTTCGATTTAGCTATTATCGCAAAAAAAGCAATAAAATTATATGAAAGATAATATACTTTACATATATACATAATAATCATTGTAACCCATTCAGGGGTTGCAACAGTCTGTGTATAATTTTATAAGAATACGTATGTGTGTTTGAAGTATTGAAGACAGTTACTGCAGGTAAGGTAATGAGTTTCAAGATATATCGCCAGAAATACGTTAAGGGTTTCCCATCCTCAGAACAAATTTTCAGCTAGTGTCTTGTGTGTGGGTGTGTGTGTGTGTGGGAGTTGGTGGATGTGAGTGTGTGGGTGTGTGTGTGTAGGAGTTGGTGGATGTGGGTGTGTGTGGGTGTGTGTGTGGGAGTTGGTGGATGTGGGTGTGTGGTCAACATGGGTCAGTCTTTGACCTCATTAATCCCAAACCCCGTGGGATGAGGTAGAGGACATTGGCCGGCTCGGAAATGTACTTCATACCCTCTTTCAGAGATCATAGGCTTCGCTCTGGAGGCATTTAACTACAAACCTGAGCACATTGTTGACAAAACTCAACACTGAGGATACCGCCATGAATCAAGGAGAGTTTTTGTGGGTAGAACTGTATCTGCCATAAGCATTGAAATCTCCGTGTACTGATTGAGAGTTAACAATGTTGGTTTAAAGTGACCTGTTTGGGTTTTTTTAAAACATGGTGCAATAGTGTTTTGTGACTTGTGACCCGTTGTGTCTTGATGTGACCTGTTGGGGGTTGTAAACATGGGCAATAGTGTGTGGGGACTTGTGATCTGTTTGATTGAATGACCTGTTGGGGGGTTGTAAAACATTGTGCAATAGTGCGTGTATGTGTGTGACTTGAGATCTGTTGTGTCTTTATGTGACCTATTCGGGGTTGTAAAACACTGTGCAATAGTGTGTATGTGTGACTTTGGACCTGTTGTGTCTTGATGTGACCTACTGGGTGTTGTAAAACATTGTTAATAGCGTGTGTGTGTGTGTGTGTGGTGTGTGTGTGTGTGTGTGTGTGTGTGTGTGTGTGACTCGTGACGTGTTGTGTCTTGATGTGACCTGTTTTGGGGGTTGTAAAACATTGTGCAACAGTGTGTGTGTGTGTGACTTGTGACCTGTTGTATTTCAGTGACCGTTGGGGGTTGTAAACATGGTGCAATTTGTGTGTATAACATTTTTGTCTTGTTGTGACCTGCTGTGACTTGTTTTCTTGTCGGGAGTTATGAGTGAAAAAAATGGATGTGTGAGAGTTGTGACAGTGAAAGTTGTGAACATTGTGGATGTTAAAAAGGAATGAAATAATATGAGAATACTTCATAACAGATATTAAGAAAAGAATGAACATGAAACTCAAGAACTCCATGAATCAAGAGGAAGAGATCATTAACAAGATCGATATCTGTTATTAAGAGTGGTGGTGATATGCAACAAGAGGAAATTCACAATGGAAAATTAAAGGCATTACAATCCCAGCTAGATCGAGTGAATGCATTATGAGAGAAGGTAAGTTTATATATTCCAGACTTTGTTTAAAAATTAGTGTTATATTCCTGACTTTCTATAGTGTGCATAAAAATTAGTGTTATATTCTTGACATTGTACATCGGAAAAATATTTTTCCCACGTAGAAAATGAGTTGTACTTTTCCCTCGCAGAAAATGATATGAAAGCTAATAATACCTCTGAGACCATTAATGATTCTGATTGCGGTACCACACATAGTCTGGAGAGTAATGCTTCTCACCACAGTGCCTCGCAACTCCGAGGAGAGTCACGAACAATTTGAGGGGTGATGAGACCTGAGGAGCATCGCCACGCTAGTCGGATCAATCCTCAACCCAGGAAGATTAGTACCCAGAACATGTGACGTATATAAAAATTTTTAGAGGTAGACATACAGTGCAGAAATATTCTATCCTCTCAGTAAATGAGAGGCATTTGGGGATGTTCTTACATGTATATAGCGTGTCACTCAGAATTCATCCAATTGTAGTTATTAAGAACCTGAGGCAAAACATATCAGGTGAAGATCAAAATGGTCAGTATGTAATTCCCCAGATAGGGAGCCAAGGCCGCGTCACCACTCTTGGAAAAGACCCGGGCCGAGAGAATACCGGCGAATAAAAAAAAACTGAGATTGTAAGTGAAGAGAAAATTTCAGAAGTCTTTGATCGATAAGTGGACGCAATATTAGAAAAATTTAAGACAAAATTACAAGATAGGGAAGGATCGGGGTGGATTATAGATCATATTGAATAATTGAGTTCAGAGTACAACTCGAGTCATATATGGATTACCCGAAGAAGTTGAGAGGTAGACAATATATTTTCGATCCAGAGATAGATGATGGGTTGTGTGTACTGCGCGCTGTTTCCACATATAATTGTCACAAAATGGACAAGAATTTGTGTGATATATCCAAGCTTTGTGAATAGTTGGGGAGGATGTCTTCACCATGCAAAAACTTCTATAGATGAATTTTCCATTACTGGTGACAAGTTAGCATTATTGGAAAAGAAAAATAAGGTTTCATTATATGTTTATCAGCTTAGACAGAGTCAGGCTGGGATTTATGTGGCCAGGTGCCATAAGGGTAATAAGGAATTTAGGAATAATATCATGTGCAAATTATTGATGATTAAGATTTTTGATGGGTACTTCAGAACGATAATGAATAAACAAGGTTATGTTAAGAAATACTGTCATAGTTGTTTAATGAAGTTGCAACACAGGAGGAGTTAGTTATAAACGAAGATGGATGTAAGATCAACCAAACCCTCGTATTCCTCCACAAGAATCAACTCTCCATTTAAAAATTATAGTTATGCTCATTCTAGCTAAAATATATGTAAAAATTGAGTTTATGATTTTGAAATTTTCTCTTAAACGAAACATCCCCCCCAGAAAAAAAATTGAAACCCCGACAAAATAGTCATTGTTTAAATGTTACGAAATATTTGATCGGGAAAACTGGGGATTTCTTTTAAAGGTTAGGGGGGGGGGAAACACGCCCCCAAATTTTGTTGTAAAGGGCCAATGAAAAAGAGGTGGGATAAAGAGCAAAGGTTTTAAATGATATCGATAAAAATGGGAAAGATGAAGTCCCGTTTTGATTCGAAAAACACGGGTGAATTATGCTTTTAAACCCTTCCAAGTAAAAATCCAAGTATCGCCCCCAAATGATCAAGGACAAAATTCCCAGAAATTCCATCGGGGGGCATATTGTTTTCCTTGCAATCTCCCAATGTAAAGACAAAAAGAGATAGGCTATAAAATTTTTAGCCCATAACATGTCCTATAATTTAAGGAAAATTTAAAAAAGACTGACACTGAATAAATATAAAATTTGATAAAACCTTTTAACAAACCCTTAAATTTTTAAGAGTAGACATTTTTTGTGTTGTTGCGGGTTTCTAGGAGTTTCTTAAATGAACTTTTTTCCCATTTTGGGCAAACAGCATATCAAGGCAGGTATAGGGGAAATCATTTTTAAAGGGAACGCACCAAAGGAAGTGATACCTTATTATGAAAAAAGGAAAACGGGTGCTGTGTTATGACTATATTGACATTTTTAAAAAAAACCCGGGAAAAAAAAGGGTTGCCAAGAGGGAAATTTTTTAAAAATTCATTGGAAAAAAATCCCTTTACCGGAAGATTATGACCATGTTGTGAAATTTGTCCTTTTGGGGGGGAAATACAAGACTTTACGGATTACTTGATGTTTGTTTCTCAGACAGATTTTGGAATTTTTTAGCTGAATATCTTCATGGAGTGGCGTAAAACACTTAAAAAATTTTTAATTAATTTAGACTTTAGTTTTTATATCATTTTAAAACCCTCATTCATTAGGGAAATTTGGTTGTTAAAAAAAAAGTAAAATTAGATATTTTACTTTTCCCAAAATTTATCATCTAAACTAAAAGGGAGACCCCAAACAAAATACCAAGACTGATAAATTTTTAAATTTTAAACCCCCTTTTTTTTGATAGAGGGGGAGGGGTTACTCATTTTTGTATATCATGATTTAAAATTCATTGAAAAACCAGTGTTATGGTTGAAGTTTCTACCGCAAAAATGGTAAAAAGGAAAATTTAATCGAAAAAGGGAAAAAGATTTGATTCCTTGATTTTTTGTTTAACTAACTAAATGTGAGGGGGAAAAAAGGTTTAAATTTTTTAAAATTGAATTTTGACCCCCAAAACCCATGAATCCTGAGAGGTCCCATTCGCCCGCTAAACCCTTTTGGGGGACGACCCGGAGTGAGCTGACCCTGCCCTTTTGCTGCCCAGCCGGTGACAACTTGGGTTTTCTCAAAATGGCCCCGCCGGCAAGAAAAAGGGGTTAAACCCCTGTGGGCATTGGAAGGGGTTTGCGGGGGGCTGTGCATGCCCACTCAAACCCCAATTTTTATTACCTCCATCATCAGGGACCCCAAAACGGATACCACCAACGAAAGCTGAAAGGTTGTACCCCCTTGAACGGGGCCAATAAAATTTTTTTGTAAAATTTTTCTAAATTAAAATGAAAAAGGAGGACATATTTCCCGGGTTCCAAGATTTTTGGGTGTACCAGTAAAATCCTGCAGTGAGGGGTAAGGCTACATGTTTGGTCCCCCCAAATTAACGTGGGTAAAAGATAAAAAAATGTCCCCTTTTTGAGCAAAATGAGGCAGAACCTACTGCCGCCCTTCGAAAAGGGTTTGGGACTGTTTCATAGGGGGGCAAACCTTGGGGGAAAGGGGAAGGAAGGATATATTCGGGGATCCCCCGAAGGAATTTTTTCCTTTAAAAATGCATTGAGGCACCCTATTCCTTCCTATATTTTTCCTAAAAAAACTTCAGGACTCGGGAAAATGGTGACTTACCAGGGCAACAACGTACCTGTCGATTATTTTTGGTGCTTATGATCACATTGCTCCCGCAGTGGGGTTAACAACGGGGTACCAGGCGAAGGAGCAGCAAAAGGGGGCATCAGGGGCCCTTTGGGGAACGTTGGTTTTGGCACGACCTGAGGGGTTTTCCCTTGAACAAGGCTTGGAGTGGGGAGGTCGGGGAAAGGCCTTAAAAGGGGGGGAAAGTTTTGTAACTCTTCCGAAGAGCATGCACCCCGGGGCCAGGAAACCGGGCGACCAAAAAAGGGGGGTGCCCCACTGGGTGAGGACGGGGCCCCGTGGGGGCTACCATTGATTCAGTCCTCCACGACCTGTTGGGACCCCAGGAGGGGTTCACAGTATAGGGGCTGTGGGTGCCCTGGATCCCGCGGGGGTTTCCAGGTTTTGAAGGGGGAGGCATGTCAGAGACCCGGGTTTTGGGGCCCGGGGGTTGCAAATTGGCACAGTATGGGGGAAAGTCCCACGGGGATGGTTTCCCCAGGTGGAGGGGGGAAGAAAGGCCCAAAGGGGCCCGCGGAAGAGAGCGGCAGTGCCCTCGGCCCGGGGAAGAAGGGATGTGCTCACTCCGGCACAGCGTTCGGGCAAAAAGGTTTGGGGCTGAAGGGGTTTAAAGCAGGACCTGGGGGTCCGGGGGGAAAGGGGCATTTAAACAGATCACAGAATGGTGATTAAAGATCAAGGGCGTAAAAAGGGGGAAGGGGGGATAAAAGGTGTCCCAATATTTAAAGGGGGAAAAACCCCCTTTGAAAAAATTTAAAAAATCTCCCCTATAAATGTTAATTGGTCTAAAAAATTCCAAGGAAATTTGTAAAAGGTTTTCATTTTTGACCATTATTTATGGTGTAGATGTATTTTTTTGTGCAAAAAAGCCAACCAAAAAGGGCCGGGTTTTTATTTGATGTTTGGGGGGTAACTGTAAATGCGGAAAACCCCAAAAACGAGATTAAAAGGGAGGATGGCTATTTTGGTGAGGGAGGCAAGCCCTTTACTGTACCATTTTTGAGGGGGGGGGTGATGGGAGGGTTTTTAGATGGATGGGACAGGGGGAAGGGAGATAAGATGCTTTTGTGTGTGTTTAGGGCCCGGCGGGGGGACATTTCGAGTAAAGAAATGATTTTTTGTACGTGAATGTTGGTGATCATTTAAAGGGTCGTTTCCCAAAGCATTAGCTGTGGGGGGAAAGGGGAAACGGGAAATTTGGGCGTTATACGCCGCAAGGATGGGGAAAACCAAAGGGGAGAAAGGATATTTTCGGCGTTCTGGGGGACCTTTTAACAGGGTGGGGTTGGTGGATGTAGAGGGGGGGGGGGCGTGGGGGGTGCAGCACCCCTTTTTGGTAAGGCGGGGGGTATGTTTGCACCTGGCGGATATACGTGACAAAGGAAAAAGCTGTGGTGGGGAGGTGGGGGTTTTGGATGTCTTTTTTTCTGATCATAGAGGGGGTTTTGGGGGTTTTGGGGAAAGGGGAAAAGGTGGGCCCCGAACAGGTATAAGATTTTTTGGAAAATTTGAATGTTCGGTGCTTAAAGATGTTGAGGGGGGGGGCCCTTTATTTGCACAATGGTGGAAAGGTTTAAGGGAAAAGGGATGGAAGCAATGGGGAGGGTTTTTGAGATGGGGGGAAAATTGAGGGCGAAGACGGGGTTTTTCGATTTTTCCCTATGTCCGACAGGGAAGCCCGAACATTGGTTTAAAGGGTTTAATATACCCTTGGGGGGCAGTTAAGGGAAAATTATGAGAGGGGAAAGGGGGGGGATGGGGGGCCCCCTGGGGCTGACAAAAAAAGGAAATGAAGGAACCCCCTAATGGAAGTGAAAAATTAAGGGTTGATGGGCCCAAGGGTTTTAGGGGGGGGGGAGGGGGTTCATGTGGGGTGTGCCCCAATCGGCGGGGGTCCCTCGAGGGGGGGGGCGCCGGCCGTTCAAGGGGAAAATGGGGGGTTTGAGAGTTCTTGAGGACATCGAGGGTATAGGGGGGGAAACAAGACTTGGTGACAACGGAGGGGAGGGGGGGGATTTTGATTCTTGGC
The DNA here is from genome assembly GCF_026875155.1 of Cherax quadricarinatus. Lineage (NCBI taxonomy): Eukaryota > Metazoa > Arthropoda > Malacostraca > Decapoda > Parastacidae > Cherax > Cherax quadricarinatus. The sequence goes on from NW_026467236.1 coordinate 7,477, forward strand.
TTAGTGCACATATGAGGAGTGTTTGGGGGTGAGAGAGGGGGCTTTAAGAAGACCCGGGGGGTGGGTCGGAGTGGCTGGGAGGGGCGACAAGGGGAAAATTTTTACAGGGGGCCCATTGTGGAGGACGAAAGGGGTGGACGGCATTTTAAAGAGTATGAGGGGGGGGTAAAGGCACCGGGGATTGATGGCCCGCCTGGGATTTTTTTCATAAAAGCATTGGGGAGTAATTAAAAAATTTTTTGGTGCAAATTATTTAATAAAACAATTTAAAAAAGAAAGGGGTTTTCGTTGGGAAACCTTTTTCCGGGCGACAGCACCCAGTAGTTTGGTGCCAAAGGGTGAAAGTCATTTCACAGTGAGAGGGTTACCGGGTGATATCACTTATGGTGCAGAAATACAAACTTTTTGCAAAAATTTTGGGAAATCGTTAAAAAAGGTCATTGGGAAAAGGGAAAATGAGGGGTCAATAAGGGGTTCCGGGGAGATCAATGTACGAGGGCAAGGGGTTTTTTTTGAAGGATTTAATTTAGGGCCACAAAAGGGGGAACTGGGGATTGCGTTGGGTTGGGGAAAGGCATATGACAGTGTCGAGAGGGAAAGGGTCTGTGGAGAATCAAAGGAAAATGGCCAAGGGGTTTGGGGAGGAAAATTGTGAATTGGCACGAAATTTATATCGGGGGGGAAATGTGGGGCCCCCAGATAAATGGGAAGGGGGGGGGTTGGGAAAGTAAAAGGGGAGGGGGGTTGAGGCAAAAGGGTTTCCCGTTTTTCACAAATATTATTTTCCCTGTTTACAGAATCCCCTTTTAAAAGGGCAGGGAAATGTGCATTTCAGGGGGGGGTAAGGGAGGACAAAACGAGGTGGGAGTCCCAGTACATAGTTACTTTTTTGACACAAAATGTCCCCAGTGAGTTTGGGGGAGGGGTTGGAAGGGGGCCCGGAGAGAGTTATAAAATTTTTTTTTATGGCAACAATGGCAGGAAAAGTGCATAAAACAAAACTCAAGAATTGGGTGAATGGGAGGGGCAGGGGGGCGGGGGTGGGGGGTAGGGGAGTGTCGGGACCGGGTAAAATTTGTGGAGTTTTGTAAAAAGGGTAATGCCCCAGGGTGGCGAGGGAGAAAAAAAATTTCAAAGGGTGTGGTAGATAGGGTAATTGGGGGAAATTGCAGGGTTGAGGCCGAAAACATCTTAAAGCTACACCCGAGGGTCCTTGTGGGCAAAATTTTGGGTTTTGGGGCCGTAAAATATGGCAGTGGGAGCTTTGTAAACCCCTTTTGGGGTATGGGATGTCCGGGGGGGTTTTTTGAGCAGGTTTTCCGTTTTTATCCCGGGGTTCAGGATGCGATTGGGTTTAAAAGAGGGTGGTAACACTTCCCGGGGGCCTTTGGGGCGGGGTTAAATTTATTTTGGGAAAAAAGGTTTTAAGTGTGAAAAAGTTAAACAAAGGGTTTTTTTTAAAGGGGTCGGGGGGAGGGGGTGGGGGGTTGGGGTGCTGCAGGGAAAATCTTTCGGAAAATGGTGGAAAGGGGCAAGATTTTAGAGATGGGGGAGGAGTTGTTTGGGGTCATTTAAGATGGTCAGAAAGCCGGAAACATGCGGGAAGGGTTTCCCTGAGAGGAAGATATGGCCTAGGGGGGTAAATGGCAACCGGGGGATTTTACCCCCTGTACGCATGGGAAGAACATTTGGGGCCGATTTTAAAAAGGGGGCGCTCCGGCCCCCGCGAGAGGGGGGGTAATGTATAGGTTTCTTCACGGAATAATTTCCCTCCCGGGGTTGTTTTTAAAGAAATAGGCGAATAAGGGAAAGGGGGGGAGGTTTTCAGGGTTTTTGGGGTAGATGAATTTAGCTTTTCCATGTAGTTTATTTTTTTTGAAAGCCTAGGGATTGGGGCGGGAATGGTTTGGGAAAGTAATTTGGTATGTGGGGGGGGGGGGTTGTCGGGTTTTTAGAGCGCTTAGTTTTTGATGTAGGTGGGGGGTTTTGGGGAAAGGTTTTTAAAAGGGGGTTTCTTTCTTAAGGTTGATTTTTTTGGGAATAACCAAAGGGAATGAGAGACAAAGGGCGGGGAACGTAGGATTTGGCCCCTAAACAGCATCCTTTTATAGAAAAAAAGTGTCGCAACAGGGGAAAAATTAAAGGTTGAAGGTGGGAGAGGGATTTCCCCGGGGGGCTACAGGGACTTTCTTTTTAGGATTTATGGCTTTATAAAGGGGGTCAGGGGAATGAACGGGCTGGCCCTTCCCCGGGGGGGGTGTTGCAGAGGTCGATTTTTGTGAGTGGTGTGTGGAATTGTGTGAGTGTTGTGGGAATTGTTTAGGAAGGATATTGAGGGATATTCCCAAAGTGGGTTTTAAAAGTAATGGTTTTGGTGTTAAAATTTTAACACCGATGATTTTAATTTTTCTAAGGGTTCCTTTATTTTTTGTAAAGGGTTACATAAGCAAAAGTTATAAAATTTAAACATATTTTAAAACCCGTAATTAACATGTCTACCTATAAATGAGGGAAAAGTAACTTGTTTAAATAATGAGTTTTTTTAAAAACCCGTTTTTTTAAATATTGGAAAAGTTTTTGGGATTTTAAAAAATAATGTAAAAATCTTTTCCTTTGGGTTTTTTTTCTTATATATTTGGGTTTCAAAGTTTTTTCAAAATTTTTATTAAATTTGTTCAAGTGAATGAGTTTTTTGATCTTTTGTATAGCCAGGGGAAACGGTCAGTTTTTTTACTTTTTGGGGGGGGAGGAGGGGAATAATCTCTGCAATACAGGTTTATTTTATACACAGTCAATTATTTAGATGCCCCAATGTTGTCCCTTTTTCTGTAGGATGTTGGGGTTATAATTATCTCCGACAGTGTAAATAAACCCGTCTGCTGGAGGGGAAAAATGTGTAAAAATTTTTTTTATTATTGTGGTAGGTTTTTTTTCTTGTAGCGGGGTATTTTTGGGTGATAATTATAAGACCAAAATTTCTACAAAGGGCTGTTTTTTGGTTAAGAGGGGGGATGGCAGACACAGGGCCCCTAGGCAAAGGGGGGGGGGGGTTTAAGTGTGCCATATTTAATTTTTCCATAGGGTAAAATGAGGAAAGGGGGGATTTTGTTCTATGGTTTAAGTTGGGGCCCTCAGGTTCAGACATTCCTTGTTTATAGTGTCAGCCGTTTAGCTGGGTGGGTTGGGGTTTTTATATAAATTGGGCATTTAAGTTTTTAAAAAGCCTTTTTTCAAATGTTATGTATAAGAGATTTGGGCCTGTGTAACTAAGGGAAAGTGGGACGTTTTTCCCTGGGGGGGGGATGTAAAAATTTTCTGGGTGGGGTTTTATATGGGATGTATGTTGTGAAAGTGAAAATGTATGTATAATTGTTTTTTTTGGGATAAAATGTGTATACGTATTATATGTAAATTTTTATAATATGTATATAAAAAAATATGTAAAATATGTATAAATGTTGTGGTGTAAGTAAAAAAATATGTATATGTTTTGGGAAAGACCACCTTTTCATGTGAAGCACATACGTACAAGCGGTGTTTGATTTTATGCAGCAGCCATTTTTGTCACTGTCATTAATATTGCCCCTTTTTTCAGGAAGGTAGTCACCCGTTGATTATTGTTTTACTGCCTTATCTTGTACATATTTTATTATGTACCCAAAATTTTTGTACCTGAGTTTTTAAATAAAAATAAAAAAAAAAAAAAAAAAAAAAACCTGAGAAAGCTAGACGTACACATGAATATATCAGAAGACATTTTTTTCTCCTTATTTTGATCTGTTTTGAAAAAAAAAGTAGAAAATACCCAAATTAATACGAAAAAAGTGGGTGCCCAAACTTCCACAGAAAAAATTTTCTAGTGAGGTTGGAATTACTTCATCTTTTTTAAAGGTTTTTGGGTTGGAAAAACAGAAAAAAGGCAGCGGTATTGAATATAAAACAGGCAAAAAAATTTGAGCCCTTCATTTGAACAATATTGAACAAACCCAAAATGCACACCCAAAGCTCCATTTAAGATTAACTGACTAACAATGTCATTTACGGGAATAAATTTCTTAAAAACACAAAATATGGTGAGACTTATAAAATAAAAAAAGGATGAGAAAACAAGTATAGAGCTGTCAGTGACCCTTTTAAAAATATTAAGTATTTGATCCAAGGCAAGGGATTTGCATATTCACCAAACCGAAATTAACTGAAATCACCTGTTTATTTCGTATTATTATTATTGTATTATTTTTGGTATAAAGTCTTAAAATAGCATTATGGAGATATAAGACTATGTACAGTGATACCGATTCCTCGAATTAAAACAATAAACGTTGGTAGAATATATGAACTTTAAAATTTTGAGTCATGATCATCCATTATATGTAACAGTAGGAAAGGTGAGTTAGGCGAATTGAAATCTAAAATGAGTTATAATATTAATGAGTTGGTTGCTCTAAAAGCAAAATGTAATTCTGTGAAGATCACTGGAAGAACAAGTAATGTCAGTAGGGACATTTCGGGCCCATTGTTAACTCATGGTGGTATAAAAATTTTTCCCGGAAAAGTTTATAAAGAACTATTGAAGTGTAAGTCTATTAGTAATGTCACAGGAGAGATATGTAAAGATAAAAAAGAAAGGATTGTCGGCCTTTGATGATAAAAGGTATCACTTGAACACCAAACATTCCTTGGCTTATGGACACCCTGATGGACACCCTGATGGACAACCTGATGGACCCTGATGGACACCTGTATTCCAGCATCTAAACACAGGAGACTAAATAATTCCTCGCTGTGTTGTACATAAACTGTTGTGATAAAGTTGTAAAAATGTGTACTAGAGAAAATGTATCTTTTTGATGTATTATGTATCTTTTTGATGTATTATGTATCTTTTTGATGTATTATGTATCTTTTGTATTGAAATATGTAACAAATAAAAATTTGTGAAATTAATATGTGTATTCATTTACCACTTTATTACCACTTATTTGCATGACCTCTGTATTGAATCATCTATACCTTAATAACTCTAAACATGTGTAACTCCAGAGTACTAAAAACACATAGGTGTTTAGCGCAAAATATTTTTATCCAAAGTTACCCAAACAATTTGGTGGTAAAGTATACCAGGGTATTGCCTCTAAAAATTGGATCCCAGAGCTGTATTATGACATGTTGATGTTTACCGTTTGAAATCAAACCATTTGGTGGTAAACCCTTGTAGGCTTTGGAATGTTTATCGTAGCGCGACATATAGGTGTTTACCAGAAGTACGAATATTTACTTATATACGAATTCGAAAATCGAGGTAAAATTCAAACTAAGATATCTGCCCGAGGGTAGAGGAGATATCTTAGTTTGAAAAATTGGGATAGACCAAAAATTAAAAAAAAAAATTGAAAAAATTGGCAACACTCGAAAAAATTAAAAATTTGGAAAATTTGGCAGCACCTTCGAAGGAAATTTTGGCAACACTCCCGAGAAATTTGGAAACCCACCATGGAATATGCCCTTAGGGGGTAGCGAGCGGGGTCACGTGGAGGAAAATAAAAAAATGGGGAAAGGGTGGCCGAGGGAGGCGAAAGGGAGTTCTCAAAAAGGAGGGGGCAGAGCCCCCATTCAAAAAAAATTCCTTGCTCTGGCAATTTCCATACTACACCTTTTTTTTTTTGAAAGCTTGCAATATATACTTAGTGTATAGTAAATTCTCATCTCAAACATGCTGCTTATTGAGATTTTCCAATAATTTCTTTGTTGTACCTTGGAGATAGATCATTCTGTAATATTTAGCTATTGTCTGAGAATGTGATTATCACTTAATATAGTACGAAAACCTCCATTCATAGCTAACATAGAGATTTTCAGCGTTATATTATTATCTGTCAATATATACAATATATCATGGTATTGCTGTTGTTATTATCCATATCAATGACTGTTTTAGTTATTATTATTATGTTAGGTAGAATTTCTTATATACATAGAGAACAAACAAAATGTCAGGAAACCATCAGGTAAACTATTGTTCACTTGTCTAAGTCTAGCTTACTGACGTTTGGGTCACGTGATCCAACCTGATGACGGGTCAATAGACTGGCAGTGAAGCAGTCTGCTCCCTGATCTAGCCCTGACTATCAGACTGGCAGTGAAGCAGTCTGCTCCCTGATCTAGCCCTGACTACCAGACTGGCAGTGAAGCAGTCTGCTCCCTGATCTAGCCCTGACTACCAGACTGGCAGTGAAGCAGCCTGCTCCCTGATCTAGCCATGACTACCAGACTGGCAGTGAAGCAGTCTGCTCCCTGATCTAGCCCTGACTACCAGACTGGCAGTGAAGCAGCCTGCTCCCTGATCTAGCCCTGACTACCAGACTGACAGTGAAGCAGCCTGCTCCCTGATCTAGCCCTGACTACCAGACTGGCAGTGAAGCAGTCTGCTCCCTGATCTAGCCCTGACTATCAGACTGGCAGTGAAGCAGTCTGCTCCCTGATCTAGCCTGACTACCAGACTGGCAGTGAAGCAGTCTGCTCCCTGATCTAGCCCTGACTACCAGACTGGCAGTGAAGCAGTCTGCTCCTGATCTAGCCTGACTATCAGACTGGCAGTGAAGCAGTCTGCTCCCTGATCTAGCCCTGACTACCAGACTGGCAGTGAAGCAGTCTGCTCCCTGATCTAGCCCTGACTACCAGACTGGCAGTAAAGCAGTCTGCTCCCTGATCTAGCCTGACTACCAGACTGGCAGTGAAGCAGTCTGTTCCTGAATCTAGCCCTGACTACCAGACTGGCATGAAGCATCTGTCCCTGATCTAGCCCTGACTACCAACTGGGGAGTGAAGCAGTTTCTCCCTGATCTGCCCTGATCCAAAAGGCTAAGCTCGTTCCCCAAACCCCACTAAGA
>NW_026467237.1:0-30417 GCF_026875155.1 Cherax quadricarinatus
CGGAAGTGTGAGCAAGCATGCGGAAGTGAGCAAGCATGCAGGAAGTGTAGCAAGCATGCAGGAAGTGTAGCAAGCATGCAGGAAGTGTAGCAAGTATGCAGGAAGTGTAGCAAGCATACAGGAAGTGTAGCAAGCATGCAGGAAGTACAGCAAGCATGCAGGAAGTGCAGCAAGCATGCAGGAAGTGCATCAAGCATGCAGGAAGTGCAGCAAGCATGCAGGAAGTGTAGCAAGCATGCAGGAAGTGCAGCAAGCATGCAGGAAGTGCAGCAAGCATGCAGGAAGTGCAGCAAGCATGCAGGAAGTGTAGCAAGCATGCAGGAAGTGCAGCAAGCATGCAGGAAGTGCAGCAAGCATGCAGGAAGTGTTGCTGGTCCTAGTGGCACTAAAAGACCAAGAAGGAAAGATAAGGACATTGTACCTGAAGTCCTTATGGAGGGGGATTCCCCCTTCCAAGCACTAAACCCTCTCTCTTTCCTCCTCCCTTCCTGCAATATTTATATAATTGTAAAAAACAAATAATTTTTTTGCGAACATTTTTGTCAGGAATGGATTAATTGTATTATCATTAATACATATGGGAAATATTATTTCGGTTTTCGGTCATTTCGTTTTTCGGCCGACCTTCTGGAACGGTTTACGGCCGATAACCGACGGGTTCACTGCTCGTTGAGACTAGTATACCAAACGGGAAGGAGAATGAAATTAGCTCAGAGGCATCCTTACCACTGTATGTTCTCGGACCAAGGGCAACACACCTAGCTTGGCTGGGTACTTGGTTCTTATAGGATTGCATGGCCCTCTAGGTTAGAGCATCATGGGTTTTTGTTCACCATGTGTGTATATATATATATATATATATATAATTATATATATATATATATATATATAATGTGAGAAAGTGACTGAGAGAGATTTCCTTGTGTTTGTTTATTATTAAATTTTCGTAATTTATCTAACATATATTTAGTTGGATTAGGTTAAATTTAATAGCGCATGTTATAATAATGTTAGGTAAATTTCTAAGGTTCTTTTTGTACAAAATTATTAATTTTACATTAACATAAATGAAACATATACATATATTTTTAAACGTACAAAAGAAAATTGTAAAAAAACTTTTTTAAACGAATCTTCAATTTCCCGTTTACCTATTTTAGCACGACTGTGGTTGGTGGGTGTGGGGTTTTTAAGCTGTGGTTACAAAATAAGCCAACTTTCCGAATTGGGGTAAATTCCCTAAAAATTTAAAATTTAAAAAATATTTTTTTTTAAAATTGAAGCTTTTTTTTTTTCAAAACAATGTATAATATTTTATTATTGGACCCAAAAAAAACTTAGAAACCCCCTAATTTCCTAAAATTTGTTCACTAAATTCATTTATTATTTATTGGGCAACTTAAATATTTTTAATATTCTTAAAAATTAAAACCCACACACACACACACATACACACACACATACACAACCCCATAACACACACACCAAACCCCACCCACACACACACACACACCACCCACACCCCCACACACACACAAGGGATGAGGAAAATTCCCGGGGGGTTCAGTGGGCTGAGAATGGGAGGAAATTAGAAAGAAATAATTTTAAACGTAAAAAAAATAATGCGGCTGGCAGAGGAAAGGTTTGCTCCCAAAGGGGAATAAAATAAAATTTAAGACCAAAGCAATCCTTTGGGTTACCCAAAAGGGGTAGGGAAGGGAACAGCTATTGCATCGAAATAGAAAGGACAGGAGGCAAAGGAAAAAAAAAGACTGTCCCAAAGCCCAAAAAAAAGTATCACAGTAAGGGGGGAGGGCCCCCGACAGTACGAAAACACAGAGCATCGAAAGCCAAGTATGACCCGAAAAAAGCGTAAGCCATTAGGAGGAAGGCAAAAGTCAAAGACCCGGGTAGGCTGAGGGAAAAGGGGGTGGGGGAAATCGTAAGAAACATCAAGAGGTTTTGTGAACTCACATGAGATTTTAAAGGGAAATATTACAGGGAGACAAGAAGGGCCCCTTTGGGGGACAGAACAAAGGGGGGCGCCCAAAAAGGAAAATACCAAAATACAAAAACTGAGGGAAGGGGAAAAGCTTCTAAGGGGACCTTGTACCCCCAGAGGGTGGGGAAAAGCAACATCTCAACGGGGTCCGTAAAAGGGCAGAAAATGCTGCATGTGCCCCTAACCCAAACTTCAACACATCCCCGAAAAGGGAATAATGGGTATGGAAACGGGAAATTAGTACCCTTATTTAAAAAAGGAGACAGAAAGAGAATTAAACTATAGACCCTGTCACTGGCGTGTATGTATGCAAATCTGGAAAAGATTATCAGGAGGAGAGGGGGGAAGCACCTGGAACGGAAAAAGAGTAAAAAGCCAACCACACACATTATGGAAAGGGAAAACCTGTGTCACAACGTAACGAATTTTATGATAAGTTACATAATAAGGGGCCCAGAGAGGGGTGGGTTGATTAATCTTCTTGGCTGCAAAAGGCCTTTGACCAGTCCTTTCAGGGTAAGGCAGAAGCAGAAGATCAGGCACGTTAAAAAAGAAGGCCCCTCAATGGATCGAAAATCGTCAGGGGAGGGAACAATAAGTCATGGAAAGTACGAGGGATCACAGGGGACCTGTGACGGGGGGTCCCCAGGGGGGCGGGCCAAGGACCATTCTATTTTGGGATATGTAATGACATGATGGAAGGGGTTTGGTCAAATGTCCCCGTTTGCAGATATTGAATTAAAAAGGGAAAAATAAATCAATAGGTCAGGTAGGCTTTAAAAAGACCCGGGAACGGAAACCTGTTCAGCAACTGGCTTCTCGAATTTAACCCTCCAAATACAAAGTCATGAAGATCGGGGTGGGCAAAGAAGACCGCAGACGGAAATAGGGTAGGTGGCCAAGCGCAAACCCGTCAAGGGGAAAAATCTTGGGGGTAGTATAACAGCCACCTTCTCCGGGGGCACACACTACCAGATAATGCTGCAGCATATGGGCGCCTGCAAGCCCGAAAAAAGCGTTCCGATCCTTAGGAACGTTAAACACAGTCACCGTGTACGTCGGCCCCTACTGGGGAGCACACCCTCTGGGAAACCCCCCCTGGCAAGCACGTCAAGAAATTAGAGGGGTAAAAGTTTGCAACAAAGGTTCCAAGCTCAAAGGGGAAATTTTACGAGGAAAGGTTAAGGGAAATCGGACTGACGACACTGAGGACAGAAAGGGGCGGGAGACATAAACGACATACAATACTGCGGGGAATAGACAGGTGGGGCGAGATGGGTGTTCCAGAAAGAGGAAAACGGGGCAAGGGGGCACAATGAAGCTGAAGACTCAGCGAGTCACAGGGGGCTTTGAAGTTTTCTTCATCAATGATTTCAGCAATGGGAAAAGCCAGCAATGAAGAGTGGGGGCAGGAACCATCATATTTTAAGAAGAGGTATGACAAACCAGGAAGCAGGAGAGAGGATCCAGTAGCGACGAAGAGGGGGGCCAGGGCGAGTCCGACCCCCCGCAACCCAATTAGGTGAGTACAATTAGGTAGTACACACCAAAACACACACACACTCACACACACACCACACCACACACACACACACCAACACACAACACACACACCACACACTCACACACACACACACCACAAACACACCACACACACACACACACACACACACACCACAAACCCCACCACACACAACACAAACACACACCACGACTCAAACACACACACACACAACCTCACACCACAGTCACACACACACCACACACACACCACACACACACAACCACTACATCACACACTCACACTCACAAAACCCCACCACACACAACACAACACACACAACCACAACCTCACCTCACACTCACACCACTTACACTCACACTCACAACACAAACACACACACACAACACCACACACACACACACAACACACCAAAAACCCCAAAACATAAAATGTTGTTTTTGCAAAAAAATATTTTCACTTTCATCGATAAATTTTTTCCTTCTGCCTGACCTGTGTTCTCTATCAGTACCTGAACACAGCCTGCCTGTGTTCTTTCAGTACCTGAACACGCCTGACCTGTGTTTTCCCATCAGTACCTGAACACAGCCTGACTGTTTCTCTATCATACCTGAAAACCCCCTGACCTGTGTTCTCTATCATACAACACAGCGACCTGTGTTCTCTTCAGTACCTGAAAAACCAGCCTACCTGTGTTTTCTATCAGTACCCGAACACAGCCTGACCTGTTTCCTTATGTACTGAACACACCTGACCTGTGTTCTCTATCAGTACCTGAACACAGCCTGACCTGTGTTCTCTATCAGTACCTGAACACAGCCTGACCTGTGTTCTCTATCAGTACCTGAACACAGCCTGACCTGTGTTCTCTATCAGTACCTGAACACAGCCTGACCTGTGTTCTCTATCAGTCCTGAACACGCCTGACCCTGTTCTCTACGTACCGAACCAGCCTGCCTCTTTTCTTCAGTACCTGAAAACAGCCTGCCCCGGTTTTTTCTATCTGTACCTGAACACAGCCCACCCTGTTTTCTCTCAGTACCGAACACAGCCTACCTGTGTTCTCTAACATACCTGAACCGTTGACCGTTTCTCTCTTTACCTAACACAGCCTGACCCGGTTCTCTACACCCTGAACACGCCGACCTGTGTTCTCTATCAGCACCCGAACACGCCTGACCCTGTTTTTCTTCATACCGAAAAAACCCTGCCTGTGTTCTCTATCGTACCTGAACACAGCATGCCCTTGGCGCTCTCAGTACCTAACAAGCCGACTGTTTCTCTATCATTACCTGAACACAGCCTGACCCGTGTTTTCTCTCAGTACCTGAACACGCCTGACCTGTGTTTTCTTCGTACCTAACACACCAACCTGTGTTCTTATCTGTACCTGAACACAGCCGACCCCCTGTTCTCTTCGTACCTGAACACAGCCGCCTGGTTTTCTTCAGTACCTAACACAGCCTGACCCGTGTTCTCTCTCAGTACCTGAAAACAGCCCGACCCTTTTTCTCTATTACCTGAAAACAGCCCGACCGTGTTTTCTACATACCTGAACACAGCCGACCTTTTTTCTCTTCAGTACCCGAAAACAGCCCACCTGAGTTCTCTCTCGACCTGAACACGCCTGACCTGTGTTTTTTTTACTACCTTAATCAGCCTGCGTATGTTTTCTATCTACCTAACACAGCTGCCTGTGTTCTCTATCGTACCTGACCAGCCTGCCGTGTTTCTTATCAGTACCTGAACACAAACCTGACCTTGGGTTTCTTCGTACCGAACACGCCCTGACCTTTTTCTTACCGTACCTGAACACAGCCTGACTGTTTTCTAACATACCAAAAACAGCCCGACCTTTTCTCTTCAAACCCGAAAACATCCTGACCCCTGTTCTCTCTCTGTACCTGAAAAACAGCCTGACCTGGTTCCTATCCCCTGAAAAAAAAAAACCAGCCTGACCGGTTCTCTATCTGTACCTGAAAACAGCCTGACCCTTTTTCTCTCTCGTACCTGAACCAGCCTGACCTGTGTTCTCATCAGTACCTGAACAAACCCCACCTGTGTTCCACAGTACCTGAACACAGCCTGACCCGTGTTTTCTTCGTACCTAAACAGCTTGACCTGGTTTTTTCTTCATACCTAACAAAGCCCGACCGTGTTCCTTTTTAGAAACCCGAAAAACAGCCTGACCTGGTTTTCCCATCAGTAACCTGAAAACAGGGTGACCGTGTTCTCTATCAGTACCCAAAACCCGGCTGAAATGTGTTCTCTATCAGACCCGAACACAGCCTGACTGGTTTTTTACTGTACCTGAACCAGCCTGACCCCTGTTCTCTCTCATACTGCCAGCCTGACCTTGTTTCCTATCAGTACCTAACACAGCCCACCCGTGTTCCTTATCTGTACCTGAACACAGCCTGACCCGTTCCTCTCAGACCTGAACACAGCCTGCCCGTTTCACAGACCTGAACACAGCCCCGACCTGTGTTCTCTATCGTCCTGAACACGCCTGACCTTGTTCCTATCTGTACCCGAACACAGATGACCTGTGTTCTCTATCATAATGAACCACCGACCCGTGTTGTTTTCATACCGAACACACCCGACTGGTTCTCTATATACCTGAACACAGCCGACCCGTGTTCTCTACATACCGAACACAGCCGACCCGGGGTTTTCTACATACCTAAACAGCCGACCTGCGTTCTCTATCTACCTGAACACAGCCTACCTGTGTTCTCACATACCTAAAACCGCCGACCTGTGTTCTCTAAGTACGGAACACGCCTGACAGGTTTTCTTTATACCTGAACACAGCCTGACCTCTGTTCTCTATAAGACCTAAACAAACCTGAAATCTGTTTTCTATCGTACCGAACACAGCCTGACCCGTGTTCTCTATCGTACCTGAACACAGCCGACCCCTGTTCTTTCTAATCTGAAAACCCCGCCTGACCTGTGTTTTCTACTCCCGAACAAGCTTTCCTGGTTCTCTATCGTACCTGAACACAGCCGACCCGTGTTTCTCTCATACCTGAACACACCTGACCCTTTTTCTCTATCAGCACCTGAACATAGCCAACCCGTGTTCTCTCTCAGTACCTAACACGCCCGACCTGTTTTCTCTCTCAGTACCTGAACAAAGCCTGACCTTTGGTTCTCTCTCAAACCTGAAAAAAAGCCCGACCTGTGTTCTTCATCATACCTGAACTCGCCCGACCTCTGTTCCTATCAACCTAAAAACGGCCTGACCGTGTTCTCTATCCGCCTGAACACAGCCGACCTTTTTTTCTATCTACCGAGGACACCTGACCTGTGTTCTCTCTGTTCCTAACACGCCGACCTGTTTCCTATCTACCCGAACACAGCCTACCTCTGCTCTCTACCACCTGAAAAACAGCCTGACCTCTATTCTCTATCAGTACCCGAAACAGCCGGGGCCTTGTTCTCATCTGTACCTGAACAAGCCTGACCCGTTTTTCCCTTTAGTCCGAAAAACGCCCGACCTTTTCCTACTGTACCTAACACACCTCCCGTTTTCTCTTCTGCCCGAACCCCCTGACCTGGTTCTTATCATACCTGAACAAAGCCTGACCTGTGTTCCTATCAGTACCCCGTACGCCCGACCCTTTTTCTTACTGACCTAAAAAACAGCCTGACCCCTGTTCTCTCCAGTACCCCCGAACACAGCCGACCCGTGTCTCTACATACCGAAACACCCTGTCTTGTTCTCTACAGTACCGAACCCCGCCTGACCTTGTTCTCTATCAGACCCGAAAAAGCTGCCTGTGTTTTCTCTCGACCCGAACACAGCCTGACCTGTGTTCTCTCTCATACCCGAACCAGCCTGACCCTTTTTCCTATCACTACCCGAACCAGCCGCATGTGTTCTCTATCAGTACCTGAACACAGCCCACATGTTTCTCTATCATACCTAAACGCCTGACATGGTTCTCTACCATACCTGAAACACCCGACCTCTGTTCTCTATCTACCTGAACACAGCCGACCTGGTTCTCTATCTTACCTCACAGCCGACCCGTTTTCTCCCCTTGCCTGAACACAGCCACCTTTTTCTCATCAGCACCTGAACAAGCTGACCTGTGTTCTCTATCGCACCTGAACACAGCCTGCCCCTTTTTTCTCTCATACCCGAACCACCCTGACGTGTTTTCTTCAGTACCCAACACAGCCCACGGTTCTCCTTACCTGAACACAGCCAAAAGTTTTTTCTCTCAGACCTGAAACAGCCCACCGTGTTCTTATCGTACCTGAACTCACCGACCTCTGTTCTTACAGTACCTTAACACGGGCCGACTGTTTCTTATCCACCCGAAACAGCCGACCTGTGTTCTCTATCATCCTAGACAAAGCCCCGACCTTTTCTCTATCGTACCTAAAACGCCTGACCTGTGTTCTCTATCAAAACCGAACACAAAGACCTTGTTCTCTCTATACCCGAAAACAGCCTGACCCGGTTCTCTACTTTCCTGAACACAGCCTGACCTTGTTCTCATCATACCGAGAGACAGCCTACCTGTGTTCTCTCTCAGTTCCGAAAAACACCTGACCTTGTTTTCTATCAGTCCTAACACAGCCGACCTCTGCTCTCTATCGGGACCCGAACACAGCCTACCCCATTCCTATCATAACCCGAACACCCGACCTGTGTTCTCTATCGTACCTGAACACAGCTACCCGTGTTTTCTCTCTACCTGAACACAGCCGACCTGTGCGTCTATCAGTACCGAACCAGCCCACCCGTGTTCTCTACTGTACCTAACACAGCCGACCCTTTCTCTTTCAGTGCTGAACACAGCCACCCGGGTTTCTCTATCTACCTGAACACAGCCGACCTGTGTTCTCTATCATACCGAATTCAGCCCACCTGGTTCTCTATCGTACCCGAACACAGCCTGACCGTGTTTTCTCTCAGTACCGAAAACACCTACCTGTGTTCTCTATCAGTACCTGAAACACCCTGTCTGTGTTCTCTTCAGTACCTAAACAGCTGACCTTTTTTCTCATCAGTACCTAACACGCCGACCCGTGTTCTCTCTCATACCTGAACACGCCTACCGTGTTCTCTCCGTAACCTGAACACAGCCACCTGTTTCCTACACTACCTGAAAACAGCCTACCCTTTTTTTCCCCCTTTAGTACCTGAACACAGCCTTACCCTTGGGTTTTATCATACCGAACCACCTGACCTCGTTTTTTATCATACCTAAACGGGCCTTTCCTGTGTTCTCTATCCGTACCGAACCAGCGACCTTGTTCTCTTCATACCTGAGACACAGCCTGACCTTTTTTCTCTATATACCTGAAAAAACCCCCTACCTGTGTTTCTCTATCAGTACCTGAAAACCCGACGACCCCCTGTTCTCTCTCAGTACCTGAACACAGCCCGACCGTGTTCTCTCAGTACCTGAACCAAAACCTACCTGGTTTTTCCTTCATACCTGAACACAGCCTGACCTGTGTTCTCTTCAGTACCTGAATACAGCCTGACCGGTTCTCTACTGTACCGAACCAGCCTGACCCGTGTTCCTTCCCCGTACCAACACGCCTAACCCGTGTTTCTACAGCCTGAACAAGCCTGACCCGTGTTCTCTCTCAGTATAAAAACACCCTATCTTTTTTCTCATCAGTACCCGAACACAGGCCTGCCTGTGTTCTCTATCAGAACCTGAACACGCCCGGGGCCTTGTTCTCTCTATACCGAACACGCCTACCTGTGTTCTCACACTACCTGAAAACCCCCCCGACATGTGTTCTCCAGTAACTGAACCAGCCTGACAGTGTTTTTATCAGTACCTGAAACCCTCCTGACCTCTGTTTTTCTATCAGTACCTAAACAGCCTGACCCTGTCTCTTGTAACTAACCAAACAGACCTCTGTTCTTACAGTACCTGAACACACCCGACCCCGGTTCTTATTTACCCAAACAGCCACCTTGTTTTCCTCAGTACCTGAACACAGCCCGACTTGTTTTTCTATATACTGAACACAGTTGACCCTTTTTTTATCAGTACCGAAAAAACCGGGCCTGTGTTCTCTATCAGTACCTGAACAAGCCTGACCTGTGTTCTATCAGTACCTGAACACAGCCTGACCTGTGTTCTCTATCAGTACCTGAACACAGCCTGACCTGTGTTCTCTATCAGTACCTGAACACAGCCTGACCTGTGTTCTCTATCAGTACCTGAACACAGCCTGACCTGTGTTCTCTATCAGTACCTGAACACAGCCTGACCTGTTTTCTCTATCAGTACCTGAACACAGCCTTCCTGTGTTTTATCAGACCTGAACCCCCCTGCCTCGTTCTCTATCAGTACCTAACACGGCCTACCGTTTCTCTATCCACCTGAAACCGCCTGACCTGTGCCTATTTACCTGAGACCAGCCTGACCTGTGTTTTTTCCCATAGTACCTAAAACAGCCACCTGTGTTCTTATCGTACCTGAACACAGATGACCCCTTTTCCTCTCATACCGAACACCCTGCCGTGTTCTCTATCAGTACCTGAAAACACCTGACCCGTGTTCTCTCAGTACCCGAGAGACACCTACCTGTTTCTCTCTCTTCCTAAAACACCGACCTTTTCTCTATCGTACTAACACAGCCCGCCTCTCTCTCTATCGGTACCTGAACACAGGGACCTCTATTCTCTATCATACCCCCAAAACAGCCTGACCGTGTCTCTATCTGTAAAAAAAAAAAAACCCGACCCCTGTTTCTCTCTCTACCTGAACACAGCCTGACCTTGTTTTTCTACATACCTGAACACAGCCGACCCTTTTCCTATCTGTACCGAACACAGCCCGACCCGTGTTCTCTTAGGCCTACCACACTGACCTTGTTCTCTCTCAGTACCTGAACACAGCCTGACCTGTGTTCTCTATCAGTACCTGAACACAGCCTGACCTGTGTTCTCTATCTGTACCTGAACACAGCCTGACCCGTGTTCTCTCTCAGTACCTGAACACAGCCTGGCCTTTTTTCTTTCAGTACCTAAAACAAACCCCGACTGTGTTCCTATCAGTACTGAACACACCTGACCTGTGTTCTTATCATACCTGAAAACGCCTACCTTTTCTCTTCATACCTAACACAGCTGACCGTGTTCTCTCTCAGTACCAACAAGCCTGACCTGTGTTCTCTCGTACCTAAAACAGCCTGACCTTGTTCTCTATCACTACCCAAAAGCCACATTGTTTCTATCAGTACCTAAACGCCTGACCTGTTTCCTATAAACAAATGAACACAGCCGACCGGTTCTCTCTCAGTCTGAAACACCCCGATCTGGTTCTCTATCAGTAAAACCGAACACAGCCTACCTGGCCTTCATACCCGAAAACAGCCCACCGTTTTCTCTCCGTACCTAACACAGCCTTACCTTGGGTTTTTTTCTACCCAATCAGCCTGACCTCGTTCTCTATCATAACTGAACACGGGCCCGCCCCTGTTCTCACCGTACCTAACACAGCTGACCGTTTCTCTATCGTACCTGAGACACGCCCGACCTGTGTTCCTATCTACTGAAAACCAGCCTACCCGTGTTCTCTCATACCTGAAAACCCGACTGACCCGTTCTCCTCAGTCCCAAAACAGCCTGACCTGTGTTCTCTATCAACCCCAACACAGTGACCGTGTCCTACGTACCTGAACCAGCCCGACCCGTGTTCTCTTTTAGACCTGAATCACCTGACCTGTGTTCCTATTTACCTGAAACAGCCTGACCCCTGTTTCCCCTCAGTACCTGAAAACAGCCTGACCTGTGTTCCTATCAGTACCCAACCAGCCGACCCGGTTCCTCTCGTACCTAAAAAACCACCCTGACTGTTTTCTCTACATACCGAACCAGCCTACCTGTTTTCCTATCAGAACCTGAACCACCTACCGTGTTTCTCTCAGTTCCTGAACACAGCCTGACCTGGTTCTCTTCAAACCCAACACAGCCTTACCTGTTTCTCTATCACTACCTAAACACAGCCTGACATTTTTTCCTATCTAACCCGAACAAGCCTGACATGTTTCTCTATCAGTACCTGAAAAACCTGACCTCTTTCTCTATCATACCCGAAAACCCTCCCGACCTCGTTCTCTATCGTACCGGGAAAACCCCGACCTCTGTTCTCTATCATACCTGAACAACCGACCCTCTTTCTCTACAGTACCTGAACACAGCCCGACCTTGTTCCTACATACCGAACCAGCCTGACCTCTGTTCTCTATCATACCTGAACACAACCGACTGGTTTTCTATCTGACCTGAACACAGCCTACCTGTGTTCTCTCTCAGTACCTAACACAGCCCCGACAGTGTTCTCTATCAGCCTGAACCAGCTTGACCGGGTTTCTATCAGTACCTGAACACACCGGACCTGGTTTTCCACATACCTGAACCAGCCTACCTGTTTCCTATCAGTACCTGAAACCCTGACCTCTGTTCTCTATCAGTACCGAACACAGCCCGCCTGTGTTCTTATCATACCTGAACGCAGCCTGACTTTTTTCTTTCATACCTAACGCAGCCTGCCTTGTTCTCTATCAGTACCTGAACCTTTTTGCCGTTTCTCTATCTTTCCCGAACACCCTGACCGTGTTCCCTATCGTCCTAAAACAGCCTGACCCCGTGTTTTATCTGTACCTGAACACAGCCGACCTTGTTCTCTATCTGTACCTGAACACAGCCCGACCCTGTTCGCTCTCAGTACCTGAACACCCCTTCCCGGGTTTTTATCTGTACCTGAACACAGCCTGACCTGTGTTCTCTTCGTACCCAACACTGCCGACCCGTGTTCCCCCCTCAGTACCTGAAAACACCTGACCGTGTCTCATCGTCCTAAAAAAAAGCCTACCCGTGTTCTCCATCATACCTGAACACAGCCTACCCGTGTTTTCTATCTCTACCCGAAAACAGCCCACCCTTTCGCTCTCAGTATAAAACAGCCTGATCGTGTTCTCTATCATTACCTAACACAGCCCACCCTTTTTCTCTCAGTACCTGAAAAAACCCCCGACCTGTTTCCTTTTCAGTACCTGAACCAGCCTGACCGGGTTTTCTATAGACCTGAACACAGCCTGACCGTGTTCTCTCTCATACCTGAACACAGCCTACCTGTGTTCTCTATCATACCTGAAAACAGCCGACCCCGGGTTTTCCCCTCAGCCGAAACACAAAACCCCGATCTTGTCTCTATCTACCTGAACCAGCCTGCTGTGTTCTCTATCAGTACCTGAACACAGCCACCTGTGTTCTCTACAGTACCTAAAAAGCCGACCTGTGTTCTCTCTCGTACTGAACACAGCCTGACCTGTTTCTTTTTCAGACCTGAAAATCAGCCTGACGTATGTTTTCTATCAGTACCTGAAAACGCCTGACCTGTGTTTTCTATCAGTACCTGGGGAAAGCCTGCCCGTTTTCCCATCAGTCCGACACAGCCTGACCTGGTTCTCTATCAGTAACCCGAACACAGCCGAACCTGTTTTTTCCTATCGTATCCAACCGCCCAAAGTGTGTTTTCTCCAAACCTGAACACAGCCTGACCTTTTTCTCTATCATACCTAACACACCTGACCGTGTTCCTATCTGACCTAACCATCCTGACCCCTTTTTCTCCTCTGTACCCGAAAAACCCAAACCTGACCCTTTTTTTCTCTATCCACCGAACACGCCTACCTGTGTTCTCTACTGTACCGAACACAGCCTGACCCCTTTCTCTCTCATACCTAACAACCGACCTGTGTTCCTATCAGTACCTAACAGCCACCCGGTTTTCCCATCAGTACCCGAACCAGCCCGACCTGTGTTTTCTATCAGTACCTATCACACCTGACCTGTTCTCTATCAGTACCGAACACAGCCTGACCTGTGTTCTCTATCATACCGAACACGCAAAATGTGTTTCTCTTTCCGTACTGAACACAGCCGACCTGTGTTCTCTATCAGTACCTAAACAGGCTGAGCTGTGTTCTCAACTACCTGAACACAGCTTGATCTTTTCCTATCTGTACCCGAACACAGCCTACCCGTGTTCTCTCTCAGTCCGAACACAGCCGACCTTGTTCCTTTTCAGTACCTGAACCACCCCGACCCGTGTTCTCTATCGTACCTGAACATAGCCCCACCCTGTTCTCTCTGAGTACCTAACACAGCCCGCCTGTGTTCTTACAGTACCTAACACAGCCTACCTGTGTTCTCTATCAGACCTAAAAACAGCCTGACCTTTTTCTCATTGTTCCGAACACAGCCTGACCCGTTCCTCTCGTACCCCAACACAACCTGCCGTTTCCTATCAGTCCTGAACAACCTGCCCCGGTTTTCTCCATACCTGAACACACCCTATTGTGTTTTCATCAGACCCGAACACAGCCAACCTGTTTCTCACAGTACCTGAACAAGCCCCGACATGTTTCTCATATACCGAACACAGCCTGCATTTTTCTCATCATACCTAAAAACAGCCTACTGTGTTCTCTATTAGTACCTGAAAACAGCCTGCCCTTTCTCTATCAGTACCGAACACAGCCGCCTCTGTTCTCTATCAGTACCTGAACACACCTGACCTTTTTTCTCCTGTACCTAAAAAACAGCCTGACCCGTGTTTCTCTCAGTACCTAACACAGCCCCACCTGGTTTCATCATACCCGAACACACCTGACCTGTGTTCCTTTTTGTACCTGAAACAGCCTGACCCTTTCCTTCAGTACCGAAACACAGCCTGACCGCGTTTTCTTCATACCTGAACACGGGTACCTGTGTTCCTATCTGTACCTAACACAGCCTACCTGTGTTCTCTATCTGTACCTAAAACCAGCATACCCGTGTTCCCCGAACCCGAAAACGCCTGACCGGGTTTTCTTCAGTACCTGAACAAGCCGACCCTGTTGTTTTTTCAGTACCTGAACACACCCTGATCTGTGTTTTCCCATCAGTACCTAACACAGCCTTCCCGTGTTCTCACAGTACCTGAACCAGCCCACCTGTGTTCTCTATCGACCGAACAAGCCCGACCCCGTTCTCTATCATACCCGAACACAGCTGACCCGTGTTCTCATCCACCTGAACAAGCCACCGTGCTCTTCATACTGAACAAGCCCACATGTTTCTCTATCGACCTGAAAACGCCGACCCCTGTTCTATAATTTTCCTGAACACAGCCTAACTCTTTCTCTATCAGTACCTAAAACCCGCCCGCCTGTTTTTCTTCTGTACTGAACACGCCTACCCTGTTCTTTTTCAGTACTGAAACCCCGACCTGTGTTCCTATCAGTACCCCGAACACAGTTTACCTGTGTTCTCTATCTTCCTGAAAAACAGCCTGACCCGTGTTCTCTCTCATACCTGAACCAGCCTGACCTTGTTTCTATCAGCACCCAACTAGCCAACCCGTGTTCTCTTCATACCCGAAACGCCTCCCGGTTTCCCCCTATCAACCCGAACAAGCCACCTTTTTCTCTCTCTACCTGAACACAGCCCACCTTTTTCTCTCTCGTATATAAACAAACCTGCCTGGTTCCTCTCAAAACCCGAAAAAAAGCCTGACCTTGTTCTTCTCGTACCTAACCAGCCCTCTGTTCTCTATCATACCGAAAACGGGCCCGCCTGTGTTTTTACCCTCCTGAACAAGCCCGACCTGTGTTCTCTACTACCTGAGAGACGCCTGACCTGTGTTCTCTCTCATTCCCACACGCCTGCCCGTGTTCTCTATCAGTACCCGAACACACCCCGACCTCTGCTCTCTATCGTATCTGAACCGCCTGACCTCTTTTTCTATCAACTGAAACAGCCACCTGTTTCTTATTTTACCTGAAAACAGCCTGACCCCGGTTCTCTTCCCGTACCTGCACAGCCCCACCTGTGTTTTTCTATCATACCTGAAACACCGAACGTTTCTCATCTGTCCTGAACACAGCACCGTTTCTCTTTCATCCTGAAAACCCCCCGACCTGTGTTCTCTACAGTCCTGAACACAGCCTACCGGTTTCTACAGTACCTAATACAGCCTGCCCTTTTTCTAAATTATGAAAACGTTTTGTTTTTTATATGAAAGTATTTTTTTACGAATTTAAATTTTTTTCCAAACTAAAAATACCTTTTCTTTCAAAAAGGACCCGTTTTCCCCTCATACCTAACACAGCCGATGTGTTTTTTGTTTTAAAAAAGCCTGCCCCGTGTTTCTACAATTTTAAAACCCGAATGGTTTTTCCCCAAAATAAACCCCAAATTTTCTTATAATGAAAAGTATTTTTTAAAAAATTAAAAATTTTTTATTTTTTTTAAAAAAAAAAAATTTTAAAAACTATTTTTTAAAATTTTAATTTAATTTTTAATTTTAAAATTTTTTATTTTTTTTAAAAAAAAAAAATTTTTCAACCCTTTTTTTAAAAAAACCCCAAAAAAACCCCCCAAAAAAAAAAAAAAAAAATTTTTTTAAAATTAAAATTTTTTTTCCAAAAAAATTAAAAATAATTTTTAAAAAAAAAAACAAAATAATTTCCAAAAATTTTTTTTAAAAAATTTTAAAAATTTAAAGAAAAACAAAATTTTTAAAACCCAAAATTTAAAAACAAACCCCCCCCAAAAAAACAAAACCAAAAAAAAAACACCAAAAAAACCCCCAAAAACCCCAAACCCCAAAAAAAAAAAAAAAACTACCCAAAAAACCCCCCAAAAAGGGAAAAAAAAGGGGAAAAAATTAAAGGGGACCAGGGGTTTTAGAAAAGGGGGAAAGAAAAAGAAAACAAATTGGTTGGGGGAAAAAGGGTTTGTAAAGGGAAAAAGAAACCCGGAAGACCCAAAAGGGGGCCCCCGGGGAAAAAAACAAAACCTGGGGGGAAAAAGGGGGGGAATAAGGGAAAAACCCCAAAGGGGGGGGAATAAAAAGGGGAATTTTAAAAATTTAAAAAAGGGGGGCCCCCGGGTAAAAAAAAGAGGAAACAAGGGGGAAAAGGGTTTTAAAGCCATTAAAGGGGGGGGAAAGTAGCATCCAAAATTAAAAAATTTTGGGGGGGGGGGAAAAAAAAGAATTAAAAGGGCAAAAGGAAAAAAGGGAATTTTTGGGGGGAACAAAACTTGGGGGAAGAAAGGGGGGGAAAAAAAAAAGGGAAAACCCCAAAAAATAAAACGGAAAGAAGGTTTTAAAAAAACTTAAGGGAAAACCAAAAAGGGGGAAAAACCCCAAACCCCAAGGGGGGCCCCAAAGGGGGGAAAAGGGGGTCAGGCCAACTTAAAAACAATTTAAGGGGGAAAAACTTGGGGGAAAAGAAAAAAAATTAATATTTTGGGGGGGCCCGGGGGTTTAAATTAAAAGAAACCGTTAAGAGGCAAATTCCCTAAAAAATTGAAGAATAAAAAAAACCCAACGGGAAAGGGAGGTGGCCCCAAAAAGGGGAAAGGGCAACCCCCTTTCCCCCAAAACAATAAAAGGGGAAAAAACCCCCGGAAAAGTAAAGGGGGGGTTAAATTAAAAAACCGGGGGGCCTTCCCGGGGCACACTAAAAAATGGCCCCGCAAGGGTGGAAAATAACCCCTTTAAGGTCAAAAATTGACGGAAAAAAATGGTAGGA
The DNA here is from genome assembly GCF_026875155.1 of Cherax quadricarinatus. Taxonomy (NCBI): domain Eukaryota; kingdom Metazoa; phylum Arthropoda; class Malacostraca; order Decapoda; family Parastacidae; genus Cherax; species Cherax quadricarinatus. The sequence continues at coordinate 17,100 of NW_026467237.1, forward strand.
CAGGACCCAAAGGGGGGGTAAAGGGAAAAAATGGGGAAAAGGGGGGAAAAAAATTTTTGGGAAGGAAAGGAAATGAAAGGGAAGGGAAAAAAAAGGGGGGGCTGTTAAAAAAAATTTGGGTAAAAAGGTGAAAATTAAAAAAATTGGGATAAAAGAAACGGAAAAAAGGTAAAAGTCACAATGGAAAAAACCCCCCCCCAAAAATAAAAAAAATTAAAATAGGAAATGGGAAACCCCAAAAAAAACAAAAAACCCCCAAAAGCCCCAAAAAAATCAAAAAAACCCCAAAAAACCCAAACCACACCCCCAAAACCCCACACCCCAAAAAAAACCCCCAAACCCCCAAAAACCCCCCAAAAAACCCCCCCCAACCCCAAAAAAACCCAAAACCAAACAAACACACACCCCCAAACCCCCCCCCCAAAACTTTCCCCCACCACAACCACACCCCCAAAAACACCAAAAAAAAAAACAAATTTCAACCCCAATAAACCCCAAAAACCCCCCAAAACACAAAAAAAAACCCACAACACAAAAAAAAAAAAAAAAAACCCCCCCCAAAATAAATTTTTTTTTTTCCTTTTCCAAAATGTGTTTTTTAAAAAACCCAAAAAAGGGTTCCCGGGCTAAACCCCGACGAAAAACCCTTTTAATCCCCCAAAATTGGTTTTTCAACAAAAGGGCCCCTTGCCAAAAAGTAAAAACCCCTACCTTTTTAAAAGGGAAATTTTTTCCCAAACCCAAGGGGCCCAAAAAACCAACAAAAAAAGCCTGCCCGGTTTTCCCCCTGAACCAACCCCTTTTTTTTTTTAAAAGAAAACCAAATTTTTCCCCTTTAACCAACCCCCACCAACCAAACCCCCCCCCCACAACCCCCCTCCTCCCTTCAACCAAAACCCCCCTTTTTCCCACCAAAACAACCCCCCCTCCCAACCAAAAAACACCACCGGTTTTCCCAAACCCACCCAAAACCTTTTTTTTTAAACCGAAAAAGTCCCTTTTTTTAAACCAAAAAACCCCCCCCCACACCCAAACCCCCCCCCCCCCCCTTACCTAAAAAAACAACCCCCCCAAACCAAACAACCCCCTCACAACCCCAACCCCCACCCTTTCCCCCCAAAAACCCCACCCCCAAAAAACACACCAACCTTTTTAAAACCAACACCCACCTAGTTTTTTTTTCCCCAAAAAATTTTTTTTCCAAATCCAAAAAAATTTTTTTCCTTTGGGCCCTTGACCTGGCCCCCAGACCTGCACAGCCTACCTTTTTTCCACAGCCTGACCGGTTCTCTATCAACCCAAAACGCCGACCTGGTTTCTTATACCAAACCCCCTGCCTTGTTTTCCTTTTCTACCAACCAAACCCCTTTTTTTTCTTCTACCAACCAGCCTGCCGTGTTCTTATCAGTACCTAAACCGCCTGTGTTTTCTATAACCAACCACCTTTTCCCTTTTCTTCCAACCGAAAAGTTTTTTCCTTTCCGCCGAAAAATGCTTTTCTTTCCAACCGAAAAATTTTCCTTTTTTTTTTTGAAAAAACCCCCGACCCCGGGTTTTTTCCCCTAACCCCTGACCTTGGGGTTTTCCCATCCCTAACCCCTGACCCCCCAAAACCTGAAACCGTGCCTTTTTTTTACGACCCCAACCTCCCTTTCCTTTTAAACCCGAACACCCGCCTACCCGTGTTTTCTTCGTACCTGAACCAAAATTCCGGGTTTCCCAATACCTAACACGCCCGACCTTTTTTCTTTCCCTTAACCTGCCCTTCCCTTTTTTTTCAGGGCCCAAACCCGGTTTTTTCCCCCCCCCCTTTTTTTTAATAAAAACCCTGACCCGTGTTCTCTATCGTACCAAACCAGCCTGGGTTTTTCCCTAACCCACCCGGGGTTTTCCTAAACCCCAAAAATGACCCGGTTTTTTAAACCCGGTGCCTTCTCTTAACCTGAAACACAGCCTCCCTTTTTCTCTATCCGACCTTTTTTCCCCCAAAGCCGACCCGGTTTTTTTCAACCTGAACACAGCGACCTGGGGCCCCAAACCCGGACCTTTTTTCCCCCGAAAAACCCCGGTTTTTTTCATTTTCCTGAAACCCGTGACCTGTGTTCTCTATATTACCGAAACCCCAAGGGCCCGGTTTTTCAGTACCCGAAACCCCCATGTTCTCTTTTACCTGAAACACCACCCGTTCTCTTATCCTGAAAAACCGCCTGCCTTTTTTCCCAATACCAAAAAGCCTCTGGTTTTTTTTTTCGACCTGAACACAGCCTCCTTGTTTCCCAAAAACCCACAGCCTGGTTTTTCTTATCGTACCAAAACGCCTGACTTTTTATTTTCCGAACCGTACCCCTCTGTTTCCAAGTATCACAGCCCGAAAAATTTTTTTTTTCCAAAACCCCCGACCTTTTCCACTCCTGCCCCGACCCCTGGGCCCCTGTTGGGCCGTTTCTTTCCCTTCCAAAGGCCCCCTTTTACCTTTCCCCCCCCCCGCCCTTTTTTCTCTCTACCTAAAAACCTGACCTTTTTCTTTCGACCTAAAGCCCCCTGTTTTTTTTAGTACCTAACCAGCCACCTTTTCCTTATCCAACCCCAAAAACCTTTTCCTTTTCCCCCAACAATGACCCCATTTTCCCGCCCGACCCCCCCAAACCGGCGGCTTATTGGGTTTCCAAAGGCCCCACCCTTTTTTTTAAAACAGTAAACTCCGAGAAAAGCCTTTTCTTATTTTAAAAACGCCACCTGTTTCCCTTTTACCTGAACACAGCCCCCTTTTCTTTTTTTCCCCACCGACCTTTTCCCAAACCTAAAAAAAGTCCTTTTTTCTTCGGCCCCCTCCCTTTTTCCCCAACCTGAAACCCCCTAAAGTTCCTCCATCCTCCCTGTTTCTCTTCGTTAAAAACCCCTGTTTCCCTTTTCCTAAACCAAACCTGACCGGTTTCCTTTTTACCCGCCTAACCCCGTGCTTTTCCAGACCAAAAACCCCCGGTGTTTTTTCCCTAAAACCCGACCGGCCCCCAAAAAAATTTGTTTCTATCAGTACCCAACCAGCCTACCCGTTTTCTTTAAACCCAAAAACCCGCCGGTTTTTCTCCCAAAACCCGTACCTGTTTCCTTATTTCCCCACCCGACCTTGCCACCTAGGGGCCTCGTTCCTTCAGCCACACGGGCCCCCTTTTTTCATTAAAAAACACAGCCTGACTTTTCCCCAACAACCCCTTTTTTTACACCCAAAAAAACCCCGGCCTTTTGTCTAACCAACCAACCCCGCCCAACCCCCCCCCCCTGAAAACCCCCGCCCTTTTTTTCCGCCTAACAACCCCCCACCTTTTCTTTTACCGAACCAGCCACCCTTTTTTTACCCAAACAACCCCCTGGTTCTTATCGACCTAACAAGCCCCCTTTTCTCTTATCAAACGTACCGGCTTTCTCCCAACAAACCTGACCGGCCCCAAACCGCAACGCCTTTTTCTCTCCGAACCCCCCTTTTTCCTTTTATACCTAACACGCCTGACCGTTTCTCTATCCCCGAAACAGCCGACCTGTGTTCTCACATCCAAAAAAGCCTGACCTTTTTTTCTCCCCCCACCCGGCTCTTTTAAAACCCAAAAAATGACCCCTTTTCCCAAAACCCGCCACCCTTTCCCCCGGGTTTTTTCTTTCCTGAACACAGCCCACCTTGTTTTATCTACCTGGAAAACCCTACCCCTTTTTTCGTCCAAAAACAGCCCGACCCTTTTTTGTCCAAAAACCCCTTTTTTTCCGCCTTAAAACCCCCCTTTTTTCCTTTCAAACCAAACCGGCCCTTTTTTTTTACTTTACCGCCGCCTGCCTTTTTCCCCCAAACCGACCCCCCTTTTTCCCACAGCCGAAAACCCTTTCTTTTTTTTTCAGTTAAAAACCCCAAATTTTCCCAACCCGAACCGAACTTTTCCCCCAAAACCCCCCCCTTTTTTTTTAACCCCCACCGCCTTTTCCCAAAAAACCCCCCCTGACCGTTTTTTTCCCCCCCTTTTTTACAACCTGAAACCCCTGCCTTTTTCCCATACCAAAATACCTGGTTTTTTTTTAATTCCTGCCAAGGGCCGGTTTCCTTTCCAAAACCTGAAACCCTACCTTTTTTCCCCCGACCCCCACCGTTTCCTCAAACCTGAACCGTTCCTTTTCCCCCCAACCTGAACCGTTTTTGGGTTTTCCCCAACGGGCCCCCCCACCGGTTTTTTTTTTTCCCAAACCCCACCGTTTTCCACCGACCTAACAACCTGACCGGTTTTTTTCAATCCCCCCCCCCTGCCGTGTTCCTTTTTAATACCTCCCCGACTTTAAAATCTGCCCCTAAACCCCCCCTTTTTTCTAAAACCCGAACAAGCCACCTGTTTTCTCTTCATACCCAAACCCCCTACCTGTGTTCTTTTTAAAAAATTTTTTTTTTTTTCCACCTAAACCCGCCTGACCCTGTTCTCTTTCGTACCAAACCCACCTTGTTTCTATTAAAATAAAACAGCCACCCGGTTCTCTATTCAAAAATACCCCCCTTTTTAACAGCCCCGGCCTGGGTTTTTCTTTAAAAAAAGGGGCCGTACCCCTTTTTTCCCCAACCTGAAAAAGCCCCTTTTTGGGTTTTTACTTTCCCGGGAAAATTTTTTAAAAACAGGGTTTTCTTAAAAAACACCCCTTTTTTTTCCCAATCCCACCGTTTCTTTTTTTCCAACACAGCCCCTTTTTCTCTAATTCCCGAACCAACCCCTTTCTTATTTACCTAAAACGCCACCGTGTTCCCTTTCGTACCTAACCGGACTTTTCCCTTTCTTTCCCCCCCCTGTTTTTGGGCCAAACCCCCGTTTTTTTTGGCCCAAAGCCACCGGTTTTCTTTCCATACCGCCGCCTGTTTCTCAACCTCACGCCTGCCCGTTTTCCCACAACCGAAACCCCCCCCTTTCCTTTTCGCAAAAAGCCCCTTCTCTTCCGCCCGCCCCTGTGTTTTTTCCTTTAAAACCTGAAAACCCCCACGTTTCTTAAGAAACCCAAAAACCCCCCGCCTGTTCCAAAAACCCAACCACCTACCGTGTTCTCTATACCTGAAACGCCTTCCTTGTTTTTTCCCTTTCCAGGAACCTTTTTTCCCCTAAAACCGCCTACCTGTGTTTTCTATCTACCTGAACACAGCCGACCTTTTTCCTCTCGTACCTGAACACGCCACCGTGTTTTTTACCGAACCCCTGACCCTTTTTCTCTATTACCGAAACCCCTACCGTTTCTCTTTTCCAAAACCCCGCCGACCCTTTTTCTCTTAAACCAAAACAGCCCGACCTTTTCTCTATCGTACCTGAAAACCCCCCCTTTTCCATCTACCTAAAACCCGCCCCCGTTCTCTTTTGTACCGAAACAAAGGCCCCCGTTTCTTCTACCTGAACACACCACCTTTTTTTCTATCAGTACCCCCAAAAAAAACCCATTGTTCCTTTTAAAACCGCCTCCTTTTCTTTCAGACGACCCGCCCCGTTCCTTTCCCAACCAACCCACCTTGCCCCCCCGTTTCCAAAAACCCCCGACCCTTTTTTTTTTCCTACCGAACAACCCGACCTTGGGCTCTAAGACCTAACACCCCCTGGTTTTTTTAAAAAACCCTCCCCTTTTTTGGTCCCTTTTAAAACCCGAACACAGCCCCTTTTTTCCTCTTTCGTCCGTTTTTCCTAGTCCTAAAACCTACCCTTTTTTTTTTCCCCCACCGGCCCCCTTTTTTTTTAACTAACAAACCCGCCTTGTTCTCTTCGTACCTAAACCCCCTTTTTTCCTATCAAAACCGCCCCTTTTCTTCAGATGAAAACACCTACTGGTTTTTTTACGAACCAAAAGGGGCCTTGTTCCTTCATCCTGAAACAGCCCCTTTTTTCTCCATCCAAACAGTACCTTTTTTTTCTACCTAAAACCCCTACTGTTTCTCTTCAACCTGAAACAGCCTGACCGGGTTTCTTCCGAACCCCCCCCTTTCCTTCTTAAAACCGCCACCTGGCTCTACCGTCCTCACAGCCTGACCCGTTTCCTTATCCCCAAAAAAACCACTGTTTTTTTTCACCGAACTCCCAACCCCTGGTTTCCTTTTTTAAAAAACCCCCGCCTACCGTTTCCCCCCTGCACAGCCTGACCTGTGTTCCAAAATAAACCAGCCAACCGTTTCCTATCAACCAAACCCCCTGACCCGTTTCCTTTTACCAACACAGCCCGATTTTTCCTTCAGTACCAAAACCGACCCTGTTCTCTTCGTCCCAACACACCTGACCCCGTTTCCTACAGTACCGGGGCAGCCTACCTTTTCCTTTAGCCTAACCAGCCACCTTTGTTTTCTATGTCCTAACACAGCCCCTTTTTCTCTTCTAAAACCAACAAGCCACCTTTCTCTTCATACCTGAACAAACCCCTGTTTTTTTAAAAAAAGAAAAAAAAAACCCCCCAAACCAACACAAACCCTTTTTTCCCCCCCCATTACCTTTTCCCAGCCCCCGGGTTTTTCTATCTACCTGAACACAGCCTGACCTTTTCCCTTTTTCCTGAACACCCTGGGTTTTTCCCATCCCCCACCCGCCTTGTTCCTTTCACCTAAAAACCCGACTGTTCTTTATCCTGAAATCTTTCCCCGGTTTCCCCATTTTCCCCGTACCCGAACACGCCGACCCGGGTTTCTTCGTCCTGAAAACAGGGGGTTTTTTTTTTCCTTCAAACCTGACCCCCAGGGCTTGACAAACGTGCCGGCCTTTATCCCCTACCTGTTTCCAACCCGAACCTTGCCCCCGCCTACCCCTGCCTTTTTCTTCCCCCCAGCCCGCCTTTTTTTCCATTTCCCCAAAACCCACGGGTTTTTTTTAAAAAGCCCACCCTTGTTTTTAAAAACCTGAACACCCCGGGCCTGTTTTTTCCCAAAACCCGCCACCTGGCCTTTTCCTTAAAAAGCCACCTTTTTTTATTCCCTTACCTTTTGAACCCCACCCGGGGGTTTTATTTCCCCCACACAGCCTACCCTTTTTCCCCCTTCCCGAAAAACCTCCCCCTTTTTTTTCCTTTGGTTTTTTTTTACCTAAAAACCCCACCCGGTTTCTTTCCCCCTGAAAAGGCCCCTTTTTTCCACTGAAACACACCTGCCTTTTTTTAACTTGACTGTGTTCTCTCTCAGAAACCTAAACCCACAGCCTGACATGTGTTCTCTATCAGTACCTGAACACACCCTGACCTCCACATCCCTCCCTCTTTACGGTGTTGCATGACTCATTTTTGCGTTTGCCCTTAATCTGATTACACTATTATTATTGTTAGTAATAAAAAAATATTAAATTTATTTGACTTGAATACAAATAATTAATCATCTTGAACTTAATAATATACATAAATATTACCATCACTGCTAAATTACCATTTTAAATGAAGCTGGAACAAACTTTCTCTGGAAACATCCCCACCTACATTTCACAAAAAATTTCTCGATATGGAGCTTGAGGAATGTTCTAACTTCTATCCCCAAATTTTCACCACCTGTTTATCGTCCACTAGGTCTCAATCATTTGTATGCTGAATTACTGAGTATTCACATAAACCTGAATTACTGAGTGTCACATAAACCTTGCTGAATTGGTGTCTGTCACAAGTTATTTTCGATGGACACTTGTGTTATAGATAAGGTCGAATAGAGTTTGTGTTAAAACCATGATACTTGACTTTTGCCCTGTAACATGTAAAAACTTCCCTTCCTAATGAAGACAATTTTCATTATCTTGACACACACGTAAATTATGGTATTAATTATACAGCTGAAGCCTAAAATTAACCCAATTCAAGAATTTTTTTTCGCGTAACGTTGTACTTGAACCGGGAATTCAGAGTTTACTAGCACTCGTGCTAAAGAACCCTCACTATCCATGCTACTAAGGCCTCAGCAGAAGGTTTCTCTAAACCCTGGAGGTTATTCCGGGGATCAACGCCCCCGCGGCCCGGTCCATGACCAGGCCTCCAGATGGATCAGGGCCTGATCAACTAGGCTGTTACTGCTGGCCGCACGCAGTCCGACGTACGAGCCACAGCCCGGCTGATCCGGCACTGACTTTAGGTATCTGTCCAGCTCTCTCTTGAAGGCAGCCAGGGATTTATTGGCAATTCCCCTAATGCTTGATGGGAGGCTGTTGAACAGTTTTGGGCCCCGGACACTTATGGTGTTTTCTCTTAGTGTACCAATGGCGCCCCTACTTTTTATTGGCGGCATTTTGCATCGCCTGCCCAGTCTTTTACTTTCGTAGGGAGTGATTTCTGTGTGCAGATTTGGGACCATTCCTTCCAAGATTTTCCATATCTCTCCCTCCTGCGTTCCAACGAGTACAAGTCAAGTGCTTCCAAGCGTTCCCAGTAGTTAAGGTGCTTGACAGAACTTATACGTGCAGTAAAGGATCTCTGTACACTCTCTAAATCTGCGATTTCACCTGCTTTGTATGGAGATGTTAATGTACAGCAGTATTCCAGCCTAGAGAGAACAAGTGATTTGAAAAGGATCATCATGGGCTTGGCATCTCTCGTTTTGAAAGTTCTCATTATCCATCCTATCATTTTCTTTGCACGTGCGATCGTGGCGCTGTTGTGATCCTTGAAAGTGAGATCCTCAGACATTACTACTCCCAGGTCCCTTACATTATTTTTCCGCTCTATTGTATGGCCGGAGTCAGTAGTATACTCTGTTCTAGTTATTATCTCCTCCAGTTTTCCATAACGGAGTAGTTGGAATTTGTCCTCAATGAACATCATATTGTTTACCGTTGCCCACTGGAAAACTTTGTTTATATCTTCTTGGAGGTTAACCGCGTCCTCAGCAGATGACAGCCTCATGCAGATCCTAGTATCATCCGCAAAGGATGATACGGTGCTGTGGTGTATATCTCTGTTTATGTCTGATATGAGGATAAGGAATAAGATGGGGGCGAGTACTGTGCCTTGTGGAACAGAGCTCTTCACTATGGCAGCCTCCGATTTAACTCTGTTGACCACTGCTCTTTGCAGGAGACTTTCTCCATGTCTGTGTTTGGGTATTAAGGGTTTTCCAATGTCATTCTAAGATGCTGAGGGTTATCCCGTACCTTTACTGGAGTGATGAGAGCTCAATACCCGTCATAAACTGATAAGATATCACAGTTCTTGTGCTGGAGTGATGATGGTTTCACAACACCTGAGCTGTCGTACTTAGGGGCTTCCCAACCCCCGTGCTTGGGTAACGTGGGTTCCGCAGCTTCTGTTCCAACGACCATTACAATACATCACTCTTTTCATTGCAACAGTTGTCTGCATCGAATTCCTTCCAATCACATAAGCTTGAATATATCGCCTTTAATAAACTTCTGTTATCTCCACACCTGTCTTCCTCTCACCCCTTGATCTTTAACCTTCCCAGACTTACAGCTCTACATGCAGCACACATTTATTCAGTACATGTATATATTGCAAGTCATAGTCGATAATGTCAAAAATATATTGTTTAAAATATATATATATATATACGTATATATATATATATATATATATATTATAATATATATATATATATATATATAATATATATATATAGTGTCGTGCCGAATATGTAAAACTGGTCAATTAGCAAGAACTCATTTAAAATTAAGTCCTTTCTAAAATTTTCTCTTATACGTTTAAAGATATATTTTTTTCGTTAATGTTAATGTAAAAATTTATATTTTGCACCAAAAGAATCTTAGAAAACTTACGTAAGCTTATTATAACAAGAACAATTTATTTTAGCCTAACCCAACTAAATATATTTTAGATTTGTTTACAATTATTTAATGCTAAACAAACACAGTGAAATATATTTTTTTCGTTATGTTCAGAATGATTTTGGCGAAATTATTGCATACACAAATTTTCACTTGTCCTATATGGCAAGATGAGCGTTGCTATTTAAGCCAAGATCGTAAGTTCTGCCTATTCGGCACGACATATATATATAATATATATATATAATATATATATATATATATATATATATATATATATATATATATAATATATATATATATATATATATATATATATATATATATATATATATATATAAATATATATATGAGAGAGAGAGAGCAAGCAAACAAATAATACCTTTTCCAATACACCTTCTCGACTTGTGTGTTTATGTAACATAGGGCGTTCAAAGATCTAATAAGTTTTCTCCTCCGTCCATAATAAAAATAATGACCAACATTTTCATACATTTAGAACACACTGTAGCGCTATAAAAGGATGATTTTCACAATATTTATCATCTATACTTACTCTAATTTATTCCCGCCACATTCTCCACATGATCTATTTTACTTATTATTCTTTCAAGACAACCTTTATCTTACTCTATATTTTCCTCTCCACATGATCTATTTTAAAAATACTCTATTTTTCATCCCTTACCCTTGCATATACTCTACACACACACACACACACACACACACACACACACACACACACACACACACACACACACACACACACACTACGTAGAAGTGAAGAAGATAGTTTCAGGGCACAAAAATAAATGACCGCACACGCACGCACATACGCACAGGGTTTCACACCTTCCTGAAAGATGACATGACACATCCTCCATCTCTCTCTCTCTCAATCCCATACACACATTACCCCTCCCTCTTACACTCTTACCATCCACTCCCTCTCTCTCCCCCTCTCTCTCTCACCTCTCTTCCCTCTCTCTCTCACCTCTCTTCCCCTCTCCCCCTCTCTTTCCTCTCTCCCCTTTCTCCCCTCTTTCCCCTCTTTCCCCTCTCTCCCCTGTCTTCTCTCTCTCTCTGTCATCTCTGTCTCATCTCTCCCTCCTCTCTCTCCCCCTCTTCTCTCCCACTCTCTCTCCCCTCTTCCCCTCTCCCTCCTTCTCCTCTTTGTCTCTCCCCCTCTCCCCCCACACAGGAGCTAAGTCTCGACCCTTGCAACCACAAGTAGGTGTGTACATACACATGCACATACACACATATTCACACACGCACACGCATGCATATGAGGACCTTCCTGCAGGAGGTTCAGTGGGAAAGAGAGTTGATAGGAAAGTCAGTAAACGAAATGATGGACTACGTAACAACAAAATGCAAGGAGGAAGAGGAAAAGTTCGTTCCCAAGGGTAACAGAAATAATGGGAAGAACAGAACGAGCCCTTGGTTATCCCGAGGGTGCATGGAGGCAAAATAAGAGGGGTCTAGAGAATGGAAAAAGTAAAGAAGGCAAAAGACTCAGGAAAATAAAGAGATTAGTCAACGAGCCAGAAACGAGTATGCACAGATAAGGAGGGAGGCCCAGCGTCAGTACGAAAACGACATAGCATCGAAAGCCACTTCTGACCCAAAACTGCTTTACAGCCACATGAGGAGGAAGACAACAGTCAAGGACCAGGTAATCAGGCTGAAGAAAGAAGGTGGGGAGCTCACAAGAAACGACCAAGAAGTACGTGAGGAGCTCAACATGAGATTTCAGGAGGTATTTACAGTGGAGGCTGAAGGGACACTGGGAAGACAAAACAGTGGAGTACACCAACAAGGGATATACCAGCAAGTGTTAGATGAAATTCACACAACTAAGGAGGAGGTGAAGCTCCTAAGTGACCTTGATACCTCAAAGGCGGTGGGACCAGACAAAATCTCTTCGTGGGTCCTTAGAGAGGGAGCAGAGACACTGTGTGCGCCACTAACCACAATCTTCAACACATCTCTTGAAACTGGGCAACTACCTGAGGTATGGAAGATATTAAATGTAGTCCCAATATTTAAGGAGACAGAAATGAAGCACAAAACTATAGACCAGTGTCACTGACGTGTATAGCATGCAAAGTCATTGAGAAGATTATCAGGAGGAAAGTGGTGGAGCACCTGGAGTGAAACAAGGTTATAAACGACAGTCAGCATGGATTCATGGATGGCAAGTCCTGTGTCACAAACCTACTAGAGTTTCATGACAAGGGAACTGAAGTAAGAAAGGAGAGGGAGGGGTTGGTTGATTGCATTTTCTTGGACTGTAAGAAGGTCTTAGACACAGTTCCTCACAAAAATTTAGTTCAGAAGCTAGAGGATCAGGCAAATATAACAGGAAGGATACTCTAATGAATCAGAACACCTAACAGGGAGGCAACAGCGAGTCAACAGCGAGTCATGGTCCGTGATGAGATATCACAGTGGGCACCTGTGACGAGTGGGGTCCCACAGGGGTCAGTCCTGGGACCAGTGCTATTCTTGGCATATGTAAACGACATGACGGAAGGGTTAGGCTCAGAAGTGTCCCTGTTTGCAGATGATGTGAAGTTAATGAAGAGAGTTAAATCAGATGCAGAACAGACAGGGCTACAAAGAGACCTGGACAGGCTGGATGTGTGGTCCAGAAACTAGCTCCTAGAATAGCCAAATGCAAAGTCATGAAGATGGGAGAAGGGCAAAAAAGACCGCAGAGTATAGGCTAGGCAGCCGAAAACTGCAAACCTCTCTCAAGGAGAAAGATTTAGGGGTGAGTATAATTCAGAGTACGTCGCCAGAATCCCACAACCAGATAACTGCTGCGGCATATGGGCGCCTGGCAAACCTGAGAATAGCATTCCGATATCTCAGTAAGGAATCGTTCAAGACTTTATACACTGGGTGCGTCAGTTCTATACTGGAGTACGCAGCACCAGTTTGGAACCTACACCTGGTGAAACGTCAAGAAATTATAGAAAGTGCAAAGCTTTGCAACAAGGCTGGTTCCAGAGATAAGGGGAATGTCTTACAAAGAGAGATTAAGGGAAATCGGCCTGACGACACTGGAGGACAGGAGAGTCAGGGGAGATATGATAACAACATACAAAACACTGCGTGGAATAGACAAGATGGGCAGAGACAGGATGTTCCAGAGATGGGACACATTAACAAGGGGTCACAATTAGAAGCTGAAGATTCAGATGAGTCAAAGGGATATTAGGAAGCATTTCTTCAGCCACAGAGTTGTTAGGAAGTGGAATAGTCTAGCAACCGATGTAGTGAAGGCAGGAACCATACATAGTTTTAAAACGAGGTATGATAAAGCTCATGGAGCAGGGAGAGGTAGGACCCAGTAGTGGTCAGTGAAGAGGCCGGGCCAGGAGCTAAGTCTCGACCCCTGCAATCACACACACACACACACACACACACACACACACACACACACACACACACACACACACACACACACACACACACCGCACACTAACACACACACACTAACACACACACACACACACACACACACACACACACACCAATATACTTGCATGACC